>JAJMAO010000056.1:0-95668 GCA_030572575.1 Scheffersomyces insectosa
ATTGTTTAAAATGTGAAGTTGAAGTAAGATACCCAGGTGTTGAACTCAGTGTCGGTTAAGCGAGTGTTAACCGCCTGAATTCGTCGCTTTGCTGATAATTTGCGGGTAGCGAGTAGGTATCTATTAATCTTTTTCAAGTCATCGAAGGGGAGGGATCTTCTAGGGCGGGCAGAAAGGTCGTGTCTGTACCAAATAAACAGCTTCTGAAAATTCAAAGTTTCCAATACAACAACTACAAGGTTGTATAGTGTAGTGGTTATCACTGTCGGTTTTGATCCGACCAACCCCGGTTCGAATCCGGGTACGACCTTTCTTTTTTGCCATTTTTGCACATATCTCTATATACTTCGATACCACCAAAAAACTCCGATATTCCTGAATTCCCAAATTTTTCCCCAACATTGGGACAGCTTCTGTTCAAAGAGCTATATCCTCCCAAGCAGCCTTCATCACTGCTACATTGCCACATTATAGACATACCAAACCATTCAGAATGGAATTGACAAGACTCAGAAGGGCGACTGCATATAACACCAATATCAGAAGAGCATCTTTTACATACGAAGTTTTAATAGAGAAATGGTTGATGTTATTTTCTCCTTAACATAACTGTTAACAGTCTTTATACATGTCTCTGGGCATAAAACAGGAGCCAGAGGACACTGAACTACTTGGGAAACTTTCCAAGAGTGTCGCGAAGAATTTGGGCATTTCAGATGAGGATTTGACTATAGCTAAGTTCGTTCTTAGTCTCTATGATAAGGCTTGTAGTTCTACAGATACGTCATCGGATAGATTTGAAAATTTCCAAACAGTCATTAAGGAAAATGGGGGAGACGAGTTCCCAAAAGAGTTTGTTTCGGACTGTTTCAGCATAATAAGCAACTCGAGAATTGTGGTTAAACTAGAGCCAGTGGACCCTGTAGTAAAGGAGGAACAAATTGACAGTAAGACTTTTGCTGGGTTATCGATTCCAGATAAAGAAATACGATGGGATAATGTAGGAAAAAGAGAGCCAACGCCAACGTTTAAAAAAGAACAGAGCCCCTCGATAGCAAAGCAAGAGAAACTTGAAATTGGTCAAATCTACAAAGGCTTTGTGAGTAATCTTACCACATATGGCGCATTCATACGATTGAATGATCCCAGGTCATTTCAATCCGGGCTTTGCCATGTTTCCCAAATATCATACGACGGAAGAACTCGAATAAGCCAGCCGTCGGATGCTCTTAAATTCAACCAGGAGGTATTTGTCAAAGTAACTGGCATAGAAACTCCACAAGTTCAAGGAAATAGAAGAGGAGCTAGAGAGAAAATAAGTTTGACAATGAGAGGCATAGATCAAACGACAGGAATGGACCACTCTGATGAGTTAATACGACAAGAAAAGGAAGAAAGACAAACTAGATTTGACCAGAGAGAACGTCAAGATTACAACAAAGGAGTGAAAAGGAGACTAACTTCGCCTGAAAGATGGGAGATTCGCCAGTTGATCGCTTCTGGTGTTGCTTCAGCTGAGGACTATCCTGAATTAAATGGAGAAGAAGACCCAAATGCAGCCTTTAAGGCTACTCCAAAGGGCAACGAAGAGGATGTAGTAACTGAGATTGAACTAAGCAAAGAAGAACCGAAGTTCTTGAAGGGCCAAACCCAAAATTCTATTGTATTGGCGCCTGTAAAGATATTTAAGAATCCAGAGGGGTCATTGAATAGAGCTGCTATGAACGGCTCCAAATTTGTAAGGGAATTCAAGGAAGAGAAGGAAAGAGAGAAAAAGGAGAAAGAAAAAGAGTTACGAATCCAAAGAGCAAAAAGTAAAGACAGTCATGATCCTCTCAACAATCACCAGACAGAGTCCCGCCGTGATCATAAAACAGAAAGTGTAATTTCTGATTGGAAAACGGCACAGGCATCTCAAAATGTACTGTACGGTAAGAGGACTAGCTTGTCAATGAAAGAACAAAGAGAAACTCTACCAGTTTACGCTATGCGGTCCGAGTTAGTTAGTGCGATTAAGGATAACCAGTTTGTCGTAATAGTGGGTGAAACTGGTTCTGGTAAGACTACTCAAATAGTACAGTATTTGTCTGAAGAAGGATTCAATAAGGGCCCTGATGGTTCGAAGAAAATCATAGGCTGTACACAACCAAGAAGGGTAGCGGCCGAATCAGTTGCCAAGAGAGTGTCAGAGGAAGTTGGATGTAAAGTAGGTGAAGAAGTCGGTTATACCATTAGATTTGAAGATCGTACGAGTCCTGCCACAAAAATAAAGTACATGACAGATGGTATGTTGCAAAGGGAGGCATTGAATGATCCATACATGAGTAGGTACTCGGTCATTATGTTAGATGAGGCTCACGAAAGAACCATTGCAACTGACGTCCTTTTTGCCTTATTAAAGAAGGCAACTGTGAGAAATCCAGATTTGAAGATTATCGTAACATCTGCTACTCTTGACTCCAACAAATTTTCCAAATACTTCAATAACTGTCCGGTAATAACAATTCCCGGGCGTACCTTTCCAGTTGAAGTATTGTACACTCGGGAGCCAGAGATGGACTATTTGGCTGCTGCGTTGGATTCTGTAATGCAAATTCACATATCAGAGCCACAAGGTGATATATTAGTATTCTTGACTGGTCAAGAAGAGATTGATACTGGTTGTGAGGCCCTCTTCGAAAGGATGAAAGTCCTCGGTGACACAGTACCTGAGTTGATCATCTTGCCCGTTTACTCAGCCCTCCCCGCAGAAATGCAAAGTAGAATCTTTGAGCCTACACCAATAGGATCTAGAAAGGTAATTCTAGCCACGAACATAGCCGAGACATCTATTACGATAGATGGGATTTACTATGTTGTTGACCCAGGATTTGTAAAATTGAATGCCTATGATTCGAAGCTAGGGATGGACTCTTTAATTGTATCCCCAATTTCGCAAGCTCAAGCAAATCAAAGAAGCGGTAGAGCTGGTAGAACCGGCCCGGGAAAATGCTACAGATTATACACTGAAACAGCTTATAAGAACGAAATGCTTCCAAATTCCATTCCTGAGATTCAACGCCAGAACTTATCACTCACAATTTTGATGTTGAAAGCAATGGGAATTAACGACTTATTGAATTTTGAGTTCATGGACCCACCGCCAGCCAACACAATGCTTACGGCATTACAAGACTTGTATACCTTATCTGCATTAGACGATGATGGGTTTTTGACAGAGTTGGGAAGAAAAATGGCAGATTTCCCTATGGAACCTGCGTTGGCAAAAACATTAATAACCTCGTCTGAATTCGACTGTTCAGAGGAAATTCTTAATATTGTCGCAATGTTGTCTGTGCAAACAGTTTTCTATAGACCCAAGGATAAACTGAACCTTGCGGATCAGAGAAAGGCTAGATTTCATTCACCACAAGGAGATCACTTAACGTATTTGAACGTCTATCGTGCATGGACTCTTAACAATTACAGTAAGGAATGGTGCAAGGACAACTTTATCCAAGAAAGAAGCATGAGACGTGCTCATGAAGTTAGAAAACAGTTATTGACGATTATGAGAAAATACAAGCATCCTATCGTATCATGTGGCTCTGACTTGGTCAGAGTAAGGCGAGCACTTTGTGCTGGTTACTTTAAGAATTCGGCAAAGAGAGACGCTCAAGAAGGATACAAAACTGTAGCAGAACAGACACCAGTGTATTTGCACCCTTCTTCATCGTTGTTCGGAAAGAATCCCGAGTTCGTGCTATACCACACTTTATTGCTCACTACAAAAGAGTACATGCATTGTGTTACAATCATAGATTCTAAGTGGCTTGCCGAGTTGGCACCAAAATTCTTCCGTGTTGCAGACCCAACCAAGTTAAATGAGCAGAAGAGAAGTCAGAAGATTGAGCCCTTGTTTGATAAGTTTGCTAAGAGTCAGGACTCATGGAGATTGAGCGCCCAGAACACTGCCAAAAGAAGGGCGCTCGGAAACAGGTAATATATAGAAATGGGTAATAAACGAATGTCATAGTTAAGATAATGTAAGGAACAAGAAGCGCATTTCATTCAGAGAAATCTGGTTAGTTTTGAACCGGTTTATTCTGGAACAGGGCTGAGCGCAATTTCATGACCACGAAAGCTGATACCTGGCCAGCTTGAACGATAATTTTGAAACAGTGCCAGTTCCAATATCTCTTCCAATTTTTGCCCCTACAACACTCCCGTATCCCCAACCACCTCTCTCGTAGTCAACCGCAGCACTTCTGGCGGGTGCAAAATAAATGATGAGAGAGGGGTAAAACCTGGGGAACAAACGAAAAAAATCTTCTCGCTTGCTCCCATGGCCTATTCTCGCCGATTCCTGTGCTGCTAGCGGCCAAATAGCCAGACAGCCAAACAGCCAAACAGCCAAACAGCCAAACAGCCAAACAGCCAAACAGCAAAAAGGACCAAGAAGCCCCCTATTCCTTTTCTACACAACAACACAAGTCCATTCCAAACTCTTATCAGTCCCCCATTTGCAACCCCACGTATCCCAGTCTCGTGCTCTCCCGGTTAACCGTCTTTCTTTAACACATTCTGATTTTGTGCCGATCTAACTGAATGTGATTTAGAAACGTACATGCAAAAAATACATGATTTTCTCCGCAAAAGAAATTTCCCTGTGCTTTGGGGCTGCAAGCTGCGTACGTACAGGAAAATAGAAGATGGTTCTCTGGAAGCATACTAAAGAGATACAAAATGTATAATCAGACGATAATTTATTGTAGATTCTCTTTTGCCGTACTGACAGTCACGGGAGGAAAGTGGTTGCTGTGAATTGTAGAACAAAGCAGTTTTAGGACACACACAGAGACTTTACTGCTGGAAGTGTTGGCTGTGTAGTAAAAAAAAGCCGTCAGCTGTTGGAGCCTTACGAACCATAGGGTCCATACTTTGCATTCACACAAGATGAAATCCGTTGCTAATATTCCGTTAACAATAGAAAGCGCTCGGTACGCCACTACCGCTATTCAGGACAGAGTGAGTCTCTACTCAACCAGGTCCAACATATCATTGTCAGGGGTGAAGCCACTCAAGCGGTTCTACCCACAGACAAAACCAATTTCATTCACTGCTAATGAGAACAGCACAAACAGCATACTCGAATGCACACCACTAGAAACTGATGGAAAGGGCAACTTCGTAGACAAGGATGGCCGCAAAATCACTTTGAAGGGAATGAACCTCGATGGTTCTATGAAATTACCAATCGGTGTGCCTTCACATGTAGGTGGAGATGATAATATCTTCTTCGATGGAGACAATGTGACCTTTGTAGGAAGACCATTTCCTTTGGAGGAGGCGCAACTGCATTTCCAGAGAATCAAGTCATGGGGTTTCAATACCATCAGATACTTATTGACT
Organism: Scheffersomyces insectosa; assembly: GCA_030572575.1. Classification (NCBI taxonomy): domain Eukaryota; kingdom Fungi; phylum Ascomycota; class Pichiomycetes; order Serinales; family Debaryomycetaceae; genus Scheffersomyces; species Scheffersomyces insectosa. The sequence goes on from JAJMAO010000056.1 coordinate 5,392, forward strand.
TGGGAGGCTATCGAGCACGAGGGGCCAGGCAAATACGACCAAGACTTCATTGACTATACCATCAAGATACTCAGTATCCTCCATGAAGTTGGAGGATTATATGTGATTTTAGAGTTCCACCAAGATGTATGGTCAAGATATTCGGGAGGTAGTGGTGCTCCCATGTGGACACTCCTAGCAGCTGGACTCCAACCACGCAGATTTGCCGTCACCGAAGCGGCCATTCTTTTCAACGAGTCCAGGTTTCATGACGATGATGACCCGGAACACTACCACAAGATGCTTTGGACGTCGAATTACAAGCGTTTAGCAGCCATGACAATGTTTACATTATTCTACGGTGGCCGTAATTACTTCCCAGACTTAATCATAAACGACGTCAACATTCAAGACTTTTTACAAGACCATTTCTTCAAGGCCACAGAAATTATTTGGAAAGCAATAAATGAAAATCTCCCAGAGATGATTAAAGACGGCACAATCGTTGGTTTTGAGCTGATGAACGAGCCAAACAGCGGGTTGTTTGGCCACGAAAACCTCGGTGGAATTCCCGGTAACCAGCAGTTGCGTGTTGGAACAACACCAACTGCATTTGAGTCCATGAAGTTAGGTATGGGGTTTACTTGTAGAGTCGATGAATACAAAATAGCAATTACAGGACCCCAGAAGTTTGCCACAAGAGTGATTGACCCCAAAGGACAAAGGGCTTGGCTTTCAGTAGAAGAAGCAGCTGAGATCGATAAGAGATACAACTGGAAGAGAGGAGACAAGTGGAAGATAGGTGAGTGTATTTACGCACAAGAAGGCGTTTGGAAGTGGAAAGAAGACTTTGACTTTGAGAGCTTTCCCCTGTTGACTGAAGAGGAGAGACTCAGCTTAACCGAGACTAGTTGTGAGTTATCAAATGCTCATTACTTCAACCAAGTTCAAGAGAGGCATAACTTAACAACTTTCCACGGAAAGGTTCCAGAAAAGATCGATGTCGATTACTTCATCAACAACAACTTTGTGGACTTTTATTTGAGGTTTAAGAAAACTGTCAGGAATGTCAGTCCTGATGTTTTCGTCTTCATCCAACCACCTGTGCTTGAAATACCACCAGCTCTCAAAGATGACAAAAGGCAAATCATTGATTCAAAAACTGTTTATTGTCCTCATTACTACGATGGAATGTCTTTGATGTTTAAATGCTGGAACACAAAATATAACGTCGATACCTTGGGTATAATGAGAGGCAAGTACATCAATCCCGTTTTGGGTATTGTCTTCGGAGAACGTGCTATTAAAAATTGTATTAAAAAGCAGTTCCAAGAAATCAAGGAAGAGTGCTACAAGTACTTGGGTTCAATCCCAGTGCTTATGTCGGAAACAGGAATGCCATTTGATATGGATGACAAGAAGGCTTACAAGAGCAACAAGTACTACTCTCAGACAGCTGCTTTAGACTCCATTTGTGGGGCTATTGAAGGTGCAAATTTGAATGTCACGTACTGGTGTTACACAAGCATCAACTGTCATAAATGGGGTGACAACTGGAATAACGAGGACTTCTCTTTCTGGAGTGCTGACGATAGAAATCTTGACTTTGTTGACAATGACAATGATAATGATCTTAACAGCGAAGTAAGTACGCTCAACCTGTCTGCACCTTCTTTGGTGTCTTCGATCTACAACGCTAGGTCCACAATTCGGTCCACAATTCGGTCCACAATTAGACAAGTGAGGTCCAGGAGACTTGAGGCTATGAGTTTAGTTAGATCCAAATTATACGGCCGTGAACCAGTTAAGACATTGCCAGGAACGAAAAGGGATTCTCGTTTATCCAAAAGAAGGGAAAGCGGAGTTGCATCCAAACATACTGATACCCAAGTTCCTGACAGCGACATCTCCAATACTTATAACGACGATCCACTTATAAGTAAAGTACTCAATAGCAAGGCAGAACGCGAGAGACTTCTTGTTAGTGAAGAATCGAACATCTTCGACGATGCGAACACATACGAAGATCTGACTCCTTTTGAGAAGTCCAACTCACAAGAAAGCGACTTACTGTCCTTAACCCAATCATTGCAATCTTCGTGCTTAATATCGACATCAACTGACAATTTGAGACTGAAGCACGCCAGTAAATGTTATCCTTCGCCAGATGGAGTCAGAGCAGCTAGTGCTGTGTTCAGACCTTCCGTCATCGCTACCAAAGGTGTGATAGAAGTCCAAGAGTTTGACTTCACCTGTGTCAAATACGGTTTGTCATTGACAATTGACAATGACGATCGTGATTTAGTCAACATACCAACCATTATTTATGTACCAAAATGGCAATATCCTTTCTTAAGCTACAAGGACATTTTCTTGACATCTGGTTACGTCAAGTACAATGACGAATTGGAGTATCTCGAGTGGTACCATACATCAGAAGCTGCTGGCGACGATGTTCTACCCGACGAGCAATTCGTTAGGGAGGAAAAGGGCATCACAAGAGAAACCTTGATTATCAAGAACTATAGTGGAAAATTAGATGAAGCTAGACTCATCGAAGAAAGAGGATTATTCCCATGTGCTGGGGAACTCAACTGCCCCATCCAATGATACGACGGAGCATTTCCACGAGAATCCTCAAAATGAAAGCACACAACATGAGTTGAAAGGTTCGAAACCAAAACCAACATGAACGAACAACGCAAAATATTTATTTCTTATTTATCTGTTTTATATCCTACTAGAACACTTCTCATGAATGCATGTTTTTGATTAGATTTGTTATTAAGTTGTGTATTGGTAGCGATAGTCTGTAGATGTGCTTGACTTGCAGCACATTAAGTGGTCTCCTTCATGAATCATCGCATTGACCAAATATATAGTACGCAAGTTAATCTACTTCCATCCCTAGAAATCTAACAGGTTTCCTTCGTTATCTCTCTTCGAACTGATCCCCTTGAGTTCGTCCTTTATTAAGCCACTGACATATTTCGCGAAATAGTCAACGTATGGCTTTAAGCTGGTCTTCTCATAATCCAACACCCTTCTATCACCTTCGTCACCAGAGTCATCAATTGGCTGGCTAGACTCTCTGTTGATGTGCTTGGAATCCCAAATTTCCATTTCTCTTTGCAATTGTCTCAAGTTTGGTGCTGTTGTAGGATTGAAACCATAAGCGTCGTCGTCTTTATTCAGTGAAAGATTGCGAGATGGGTCGAATGGTACACAAACATTTCCCGTACCTGGATGGATACAGAAAGGTGATTTCAACAAGTGAATAACTTGACGGGAGACTTCAACATCCAATCTTGGGTACATATAGTATATTATAATTTCCTTCTTAGCTTCATTTAATTGGTTGACCTGAGCTTGAGACTTCAATACACTCTTAGCAACCAAGTTTATGTCGTCCCACTTAGATTTAGAATTCGACCAAGTCAGTTTGTTTTTCCATCTTGTACGCAATTCATTTTGCAATGCCTTTTCTGGCATGAATGACAAGAGTTCCTCGGTCTGCTGCCATGCTTTACTGTCTGGTTTTGTGTCGGGTGTAGTTAACCAAGGTTCTTGGTCTTCCAATATTATATTAATAAACTCCAGCTTCAAAATATTGAATGTTCTCTCTACATGTGGATGGAATGGTTTCTTCAAATTCAACAGCTTCTTTCCAAATTTCAGCTGCCTTGTACTTAAGACATCCAAATACTCTATGACCGCCTTTCTAGAGGCTTCATCCAAGTTCCTGGCTCTTTCATCACTTACCCAACAATGGGCACCTCTTCTTCCTGAAAACACCCAGATCATGTGCTTGAACCCAAAATCTTCTCTCAAAGCGGTTTCTACGAGTTTTGCAGCGACCTGAACAAATTTCCAGCACTTGGTACAGATATCTGTTCCCTGACAACAGGTTCTGATATCATCATAATCGGTCAAATCTATATCAAACACCAATTCCTTAGACAACGGCTTCAAAGCCTGCTTGGGCAAGTTTCTACGTTCCTTTGGGTTGACAGAATAGACTGCTCCAACTTCGAAACGCGTTGGGTTAGCATTTACCACGGACGCCTTGAACTCTTCTACTGATGAGAACGAGTTATATCTCTGGTAAGCACCGGTTCTAAACTCGTAGGCGAATTCTCTCATTGTGAAGTCCTTAGTGGCCTTTGGGGAGTGACTGAGCCACTGGAAAACGTACTTGAACGGAAGAAACCGTTCGTAGAAGTCCTTCATGTCAGCTTCTGTTGGTTTGGTAGATCTAGCATTGATCTGGCTATGTTGGGTCGTGTTTTGGGCATCACTGGCGGACACATCTTCGTCGCCAAAAGACTTCAAAATGATGTCTTCATTGGAGTTCGTTGGTTCCACGTCCTGGGTCATTCTTACCGTCTTTTACGCTTATATTGCCTATCGAAAGCACCTTATCCAATGGTTGTAAAAGAAACAGTAATCAGTTATTTGGTTATAGAAACATTCTGGAGATTAATACGTGTTTGTGTAATGTGAGCGTAGAGCGAGTGTATATAGACAAGAGAAATCTAAAGATCCATGACGCAGTACAGAATGTGAGATGCTGCTGTAGTTTTTGCAGTTATGGGCTATTTGCATGTTGATGGGAATTTGCAGCTATTTAAATTTTGCATTTGCGGGCTATTTTGCAGTTAATGAATGGAGAGTGTAATGGATAGTAGATGGGAGGTGGAGTAGAGGAGTTGATGGGGCGATATCGGTGAAGGAGAGCATGTTTCGGGTGCTTCTCAACTGCTGCAGTGAAAAAAACCCCAGAATTGCAAAAAATGAGCTTTCAGCTGTCAATAGTTGACAAGTACTATATAGCTTTACCGTTCGGTGGGGTTCCTTTCTCTTGTCCTAATTACCCTTACTGTTCCTATATTTCCACATCTCCCTACTACTACCGTCTTATCACTTTCTTTGCAGCGATTAAATTTATTTCTTTTCTATTCTAGTCTAGATATATGGTACAGATTGCTGCTCACGAACGAAGCCTTGGAAGTTCTCCTCTTCTATTATCTCCCTCTGGTTTCCACTTAGAGCGCCTACTCAGTCAAAAAGACCAAAGAAACACCCTCGTCACCAGCAGTGACCAACTTCTTACCGTGCTCAACAACAGCGAAATCCAAGACACCCATGTTGTGACCTAAACCTACAAACAATTCCTCACCGGTTCTTCCATCCCACTTGTAGATTCTTCCGTTCATGCTGGAACCAACCAAAATAGGGGTGTCATCAATGAATTCCAATTTTGTGATGGCATCATCGACCTTGATGGTCTTACGCAATCTCCACTGTTGAGCATCGAACAAGAGAACGTCACCAGAAACTAATCCAACAGCTAACAAACTCACGGCTGGAGAAGTACACCAACTTATAGCCTCAATGGACAACTCAGCAACATCATCTACGTTGTCTAAAGTCTTCAAGCTGTGGACAATCTTACCAGTGTCGTTATTTATGATTGATAATTGACCGTCACGAGCACCAATGGCAATGACGTTTTTAGCCACCTTGATGGTGACCCATGGGCTCTCAATACCCTTGAACTCTTCTGGAGGAGTCAACTTATAGTTGACAGCACCAGTGAAACAGTTCCAGTTAACAACAGTTCCGTCCTCTGAGATTGTAACTAAGGTCAAGTCGTTCTCGTCTTTTCCTTCAATGAAGATTCCTCCGTTACACTCTAACGAGTGAGAGAAACCTGACATAATTTGCACTAAGGACTTAGAAGCTTTGTCGATTTGGTATACCCATACAGAACCGTCATTGGCTCCGAAGGCGAAGTATGGCAAAGATGGGTGGACTGTTACAAATAAAACTTCCTCAACTTCTTCCAATTCACCGAACTTGGTCCACTTTTCACCACCCTTAGTAGCTCTGTGGACTTGGATGAAACCGTTCATGTCTGCTGTGATGACAAATTCGCCATCGAAGGTAAAAGATCCAGCGACAACGGACTCCTTGTGGCCTGTCAATTCACCCACAAATCTTGGAGGTTGAGTATGGGTAGTCCATAAAAATGCTGTGTTATCACCACCTCCAGTTACAACCATAGGCAAACGAGGATGCTTGAAAATAGTGAAGATACTGTCAGTGTGCTTGTCAAAGTAAGCCCATGAGTTGTTGGACATATCAATCTCCAACGTTTGGGTGTTTTCATCGTCCATGTTGATGTCTTCTTCGAAGTCTTCATCTTCAGGAACAGGAGCATTAGGGTCATCCTCGGCGACTTCTTCGCCAATTTCGTTGATATCCAAGAATTCTTCTTCCTGTTGGTCGATGTCATCCTGGTGGATGCTGTCTTCGTTGTGAGCGTAACCTGACATTATGTGTGTTTTATGCTGAGTAATTGGAGTAATGGCGTTGATTTGAAAAGTCTCAAACGGCGATGGTTATTCTTATGATCGGGAGCAAAATTCAGTCTATTTTCTTTTCTGTTATCTGAAAAAACAACAAATTGCTACTTGAATATCTCCTCAATGCAATATATACCTGGTCAGATGTTCAACTCTGTCGCTGCTTTCTTCGCCTTCCAAACACTGCTGACAAACAACCTATATATCACCGATTTCCAAGGATGCAAACGATGAGATAATCATTTTTTTTCACTGCTGCGAGTTGCGCACTGTCTGCAGGTACCTGCTTGCAGGTAGTGAGAAGGTGACAAGTGCTATAACGCTGGAGCTAGTGAGGGAGAACTGCTACTCAGAACGAGAGAAGAGGCTTGCGAGGAATAAGCTCGATCGTTGAGGTGAGTTAACCATATTTGGCTTTTCCCGAGAGCAAAGAACAAAAACCAAAGGAAATACTTGTCCTTTGTTCGACTATTCACCGTTCAGACTCTACATTATCGACAGTGTCAGATCCTCCTCTGTCTGCTTTCTCACTACATTGCGTCAGACACTCAAGCAGGTTCACCAGACACTTTTAAACTTAAAGTTGACACCGAAAAAATTAACGCTTGTCACTTAAAATAAATATAGCTATCACTGGTAGCTGTATAGCCCTTTACACTTATACTTATATACGCTCACAATCCAGTAGTCACCATGTCGGATTGGATGTCGACATTCCCAGGTTACAGGCAGGTGCTAACCACGGCCAAAAAGGCGTTCGGACGGTTGATCCGGACGGGTCCCACACCAAACCATGTGGGAATCATCATGGACGGTAACAGAAGATACGCCAAAAGTCAGAAGATCGAGATAAAAGAGGGGCACAATCTTGGGTTTGACACCATGGCCAATGTTCTTGAGCTTCTATACGAGTCAGGCGTGAAATGTGCATCCGTATATGCATTTTCTATCGAGAACTTCAAAAGACTGAGCTTCGAAGTCAAGTGGTTGATGGACTTGGCCAAGCTGAAGTTCCAGCAAATAAACCAGCATGGCGATCTAGCCAAACAATACGGCATTAAAATCAGAATATTGGGTAACACGAACATGTTGCCGCCTGACGTGGCCAAAATTCTTAAACAAACCGAGGAAATGACTAAAGATAACACCAGAGCTATCTTAAACGTCTGCTTCCCATATACCTCTAGAGACGAGATAACAAACCTGATAAAATGCGCTGTTGATGAGTCAACGAGAAACAACGATTTTGTGATAGACGAAGAGTCGTTAGAACAATTTTTATATACTTCGGAATCACCTCCTTTGGACCTCTTGGTGCGTACTTCAGGTACATTCCGTTTATCAGACTTTCTCTTATGGCAGTGTGTATCGCCAGACTGCTCTATAGTATTTGTGGATAAGTTGTGGCCAGCATTTCGCCCATGGGACATGGCTAAGATTCTCTTCAACTGGAGTTTCAACAAGTACTGGTACGGAAATGGTAACGGCCCTAGGACATCCATGACATCGACTGCCAATCTTCAACTTGCGCAGTACAATTCAATCGAAGAGGTAACCGAAAGCAATAGTGCCAGTGGATTCAAAAGGTTTTCGGGAGTCGAAGCCGCATCTGATGAGGAGGTCACTGAAGGCAGTGGCAGCGATATTGGTCAAGGTGACGAAATAGACACCTTGACATCAGGAGAAGACTCCGATACTAACAAAAAGAGTAACTAAGGGGGTGAAAGGAGAAGATAGGTGGACTTTCTAGGAGACTACCAAGACTCGGAGTCTACATATCATTCGTACCAATCAAGTCTTTTATTACTGGTACTCATTGTGAAATTAATTTAACAAAAGCTTACGACAAGCACAGCTTGAAATGAAAGCCTACATCTGAAAGGAAAATGCCACCTTTAATGTATATAAACCACGTCGCAGGATACGATAGTCCAATGGGCAACAAACAATGCGTGCAATTCCAGCACCGAGTGGGTAGCACCAATATCCTTATATAGAACCTACTAATACATTCAACTTGGTTTTAGACGGTGTATTGTTTGAAAATACTTACAACCAGTGCTAGTCACAACGCAAGAAAGATATTCACGCTGCTTCTTTTGTTTGCACCACTGTCGTTGCATTAAAAATCCCTGGCAGGCCTACAATGTAATGTCCGTTCTGGCCACCCGCTACCAGCTTTAAACAATTTATCAAAGTCAATTATTTGGTCTCTATGTAGCCGGCTTTCTGTTAGATTTGCAGATTTGCATAATACATAACTAATTATGGTTTATTGGAGAGAACCGAACAATGTAGTTAGCAGGAAGATAAAACGAAGGGAGCAAATATACACATTTAAAGCAGGAACCAATTGATCAGCGTGTTGCAACATTGCATTATTATTTTAACTACATAATAAGCTTCATAATACGCTTAATACAGCACATATAAAATACCCACATAAAATGCCCACACACGCACTACCAACTCAAGTGATGCAAAATTACCTTTTACTGAGACAGAGAGCACTTCAAACATATGCAACTATGGAGGATGCAAACGCTTTATATCACTGCCATACATACTCGCACATATTGACACATTCATACATACAGAAAATACCATAATATATTATAGTACACTTTGATGTAATATAATACATTGTCATCGCTAACTTTCTATCATTGAATCATCCTTCTTCGAGTCCCCACCACCCTTACCCCACATACACTACGCAAATTGACTTATCAAATCACGTTGTATATCACGTGCCATGACCATGTGCGGTTGACTCATATTTTTGATGGCCGCCTAAAAAGATTAAGCGCCATATTGGACATTACTTCATTCGGTGGTCCATCTTACTTCTTGTGAAGAGTAACGTTAGAAAAAGACTCTTTCTTCCTATTTTAAACCAGTTTCTCGAGAACCAGCCTATATTACACATTATACCATGGATTTAGTCAACCACCTCCCGGACCGTTTGTTATTCGCCGTCCCAAAGAGTATGTAAAAGCAACCTTTTCTTTATCTCGCTGCTAAATATTCGGAATTTTTCAAATTTTTCAGTCAGACTATAGTGAAAAAGAGCTCCATGGATGCTTAGTTTGCGATGAAAAATGCATGAAATAGAAGCTAAATAAACAGATATGAAGCCTTATGTCCCTCTGATCATAATTACTAACTTTTATCCCAAAAGAGGGCCGTTTATATGAAAAATGCTGTGATTTGCTTAACGGAGCTGACATCAAATTCAGACGTTCCAACAGATTGGATATTGCTCTTTCCACCAACTTGCCAATTGCTTTGATTTTCCTTCCAGCTGCTGACATTCCAGTCTTCGTCGGCGAGGGTAACTGTGATCTTGGTATAACTGGCTTGGACCAGATCGAAGAAGCTCTCATGAACGAGCACACTGAAGACTTGTTGGACTTGAAGTTTGGTTCTTGTAAGTTACAAATCCAAGTACCAGCTGATGGAGACATTACTTCTCCAGATCAATTGGTCGGCAAGAAGATTGTCAGTTCTTTCACCAGATTGTCTACTGATTACTTCAAGAAGTTAGAGAAAGTTTCAGAAGACTCCGACTTGACTACCCAAATCAGATACGTCGGTGGTTCCGTCGAGGCTTCTTGTGCCTTGGGTGTTGCCGATGCTATTGTAGATCTTGTGGAATCCGGTGAAACCATGAAAGCTGCTGGATTGAAGCCAATTGAGACCGTTTTGCTGACCTCAGCTCACTTGATCTCCTCCAAGAAGACTAAATTCCCAGAATTAGTGGAAGTGATCCACCAAAGATTCGAGGGTATCTTAGCTGCTCAACAATACGTCTTGTGTAACTTCAACGCCCCAAGAAGGCTCTTGCAAGATGTCTTAGCTATCACACCAGGAAGAAGATCCGCTACTGTTTCTTCTTTGGAGAAGAGAAACCCAGAAGATGAAGATTGGGTCGCTTTGTCGGCTATGGTTGAAAGAAAGGCCATTGGTGACAAGATGGATCAGTTGAAGAAGGCTGGTGCTACTGATATCTTGGTGTTAGAGATCAACAACTGTAGAGTTTAAACTTGACATTGCACTGGTGATAGAGAGGTCCGAAAAGACTATAAGACAAAATTGATACTGAAGTCTCATTCATAGAACCACTAACTTTGGCTATTGATAGCATCGAAGACCAGTGGTATTAATTAAATAAATACGAAATTATAGAAAAACATATCTTGTACACTTGATTAGTAGATAATTTGCTTGTAAGTTATTCGTAGAGTCGCTTTGAATAGATGTTCTACAATGCCTTTCACTCTGTCGTTATGTATATTTAATGAGTATAATTCTATTGTGCTGGACATGCTAGCACTCATGAAGTTATTAGATTGAATTGAATTCCACGTTTCGGAGTTTACCACTTTCTGAATGTTTAGTTATGATCAATTTTTGGTACACAACAAATACCGACTTCGCAGTCACTCGATGTCCGTAAACTTGTCATTATTACAATTCACAACTAATTCAATGCTGCTTCAATGCTTTTTCTCTCCTAGTTTAAAGCTCTTATTCCATCCTTGTCTACGACTTTGATGTAAACACCCTTGAAGTCGATAGGCATTCTTGTCTCCAATTCCTTCAAGCATAACTGCAACAACTCTAAGCCCTGCTCCACCTTCATGTCTTTTCTGTAGTGCTTATCTAACAATGATGTGGCGTAGAATCCAGCATAACCATGTGCTCCGTATGGAAGTTCCACCTGTGTTCCCAAGTAATCGATCCAGTTCAATGATGGAGTCTCTGTCTTGGTGTCGTAACCTGCGATCAACACGTTAACTTGATATGGTTTACGAGATCTAATGGAAGTAGCCAATTGGTTTCTGACAAACGAAGCAGTGGCTTTAGGTGACAATTCGATGTCATTTTCTCTCATGGTGTATAACTGCACGTTGGCCTGAACGTACTCAGCAAACTGAACTGTGTCTCCGGATTCTCCAGTGTAAGCGACCAAGTTATGAGGGTTCAACACACGAGTTTTGTCGTCTGAATCCTTAAGCACCGAAATACCTCTTGTGAAAGCCTTTGAAGTGGCGATGATAGTTCCGTCCTGAACTTTTATGCCTAGAATAATATCCATATTGCGGGGTTTTGGAGGTCAAACTCTGGGGAAAAATGGAACTAGATGGCTATCAAACTGAAGACTATTAAGCACTGTTAAACACTGTTGAATGCTATCAAAGGGTTATGAAAAGTGCGGTTTTCAGGGCAATTTTCGTTCTGAAAATGAGCGGTCGGTGAAATACTTGCAAAAGTAGCTGGTTCAAAGTCCCTGGTTCTTCCTAAACTATTGAATGATCAGACAATGGCTACAAGAGTAAAGGCGTTAGTAGTGTTGGTTGGCGTCTTTTGAGAATTCGATTTGCCATCCATAGTTGGGGGTCGTGCGGTGGCGGAGAATTAACTATGGCCATAGTTAAGAGGCAAGGTAGGAGTGAATAGTGAAAGAAGGTAAATGGACGATATTTGGTTAGATAGAATGAGCTTGAAAAAATGGAGATAGAGAGGTTAGAGATGAAATAGCTAGAATTAGTAAGAGAAGGAAGAGAAGCAAGAGTGGTTATTCCCAAAAGTTGGTGGTATAGTTTGATATGAGCACAGTTAGAGATAATGAGCGTAGTAGTTAAGAACGCATAGTTAAGATTCGCATAGTTAAGATCGGATAGTTAAGATTCGCATAGTTAAGCGTCTCATAGTTAAGCGTCTCATAGTTAAGCGTCTCATAGTTAAGCGTCTCATAGTTAAGCGTCTCATAGTTAAGCGTCTCATAGTTAAGCGTCTCATAGTTAAGCGTCTCATAGTTAAGCGTCTCATAGTTAAGCGTCTCATGGGTAAGATCGCATAGTTAAGAGTTCCATACTCATGTCTCATAGTTGTGTCTTATGGTTAAGTTCGCATATGGCATAATTAAGACTAACCACAGTTAAGTCTCACCACAGTTAAGCACATATAATTAGCATTCGGAATGAATAGGCTTGAAATGTATGAACCTATGAAAAGGGAATATATCGAGTATGTTACTATTCCTTTAATTCTTGTACTATGCACTGTTGACTGACTTTTTAAAGCTTTAATTAATGATTCTTCTAAAACGATGTATGGCTAACCCTTTTATCTTGCTCTTATCGCAAGTTTCTCTCCCCGTAGTAGAAAACAATAGTATAAAGATGCAATGGCGTTTCCATGTTTGTCTATTATCCTAGATCTCGGGGTTTTCTCTAACATCGTCTTATAATACAAGTAACCAAAATCATATACTCTCTCCTCCGTTTCAAGACTTCTTTATTAATAAATACCTTCCATTTCTATTAAGCTATAGATACTACTCCACATTTCAACTTCACTTCGTCAACTCTTTGACCTTCTTCTCCACCAAAGAAACGATAAGCTTATGCAATACACTGTCCTCATTGTTGATCTGGCCGTTTAAGTTGACCTCGATCTGCTTCTCAGTAAGCTTTCCTGTCAAGTCGACCTCAATATTCACGGTCTCGCCAAGCTCTCTAGAAGGCAAGGTAACCTTACCTTGGGTATAACTAATCATCATGATGGAGAACTCAAATGTCTCGTAGTCAACTGCAGTAACAGTCAACGAGGTTCCATCAATGGCTATGAAGCCCTTCTCGACAATATATGCGATGTTTTCCTTATCCCTCAATTGGAAGGTGAATGTAATGGCATTTCCGTCCGGAACTCTTTTGGTAATGGCTGCAATGGTGTCTACATGGCCCTGGACAACATGTCCACCCATTCTGACATCGCTCGTGACAGCACGTTCCAAATTAATTTTTGATCCCTTCTTCAAGTCCCCTAAGTTTGTACGACGTAAAGTTTCTGGGGCCACACCGACCTTGAACTGGGTCTTGGCTTCGTCAAATTCAGTGACAGTCAAGCAAACACCGTTAGTTGAGATAGAGTCGCCCAAATGGACATCAACGAGAATGCTGGCGCAATCTCCAATTACAATAGAAACCCCATTTCCTCCGGACGACGAAGTGTCCAATTCCGTGTACTCAAGCACGGTACCTATGGTTTCGATTAGTCCAGTGAACATTATCTATAAGACTTCTGGGAGATAGAATTCAGTACAACCTAACAAAACTTCGCAAATTTCACCTTAAAACAAATTTTAACCCGATGAAACGATTTTTCAACTCAAAAGGAACCTATCTGACTCCTTGTATGCCAAAAATTACCCTAATTCACAGCAGCAATTGTAAAGAAAAGACTATTATTCATTCAGTTGAAGCCTGACTCCACCATTAATAATGAGTTAGAAATTTACAGGTTGCAGGTTTTGCGAGTCGCATTTTGTGACCATTTTGCAGTCTGTGTCAAATGCGACAAAGTTTATGACACTGGAGAAGAGATGTTTGGAAGAAGGTGTGTTTGTTCTACCTAATGTAATTTTATTCATTCAGAGCATGTTGGTTGGTTCTCCATTCTAATATTGGGATTTACTTTACAGACTCCTCACAGAAATTGTAGCTTGGAGTTGTGTTTGTATCCAAAATGGTGGCAGTACTAATCGGCTTCATTTTCCAGTACTACGTTTACTCGCACCACGCGAAACACTCAGAACCGTTTTTTTCTCACCAAATTATTCACTATTAGAAATGGCTGTTCACGGTGGTTCTATCTCTGGCTTTCTACTCTCTACACCAAGTTGCCATGCCGTTCAGATTCCCGGTCACCTTCGAAGTGCCAAAGCACTGCTACGTGAACGCCAGAGTCCTCAGAGACCAGTTCAAGAGATTGCAATACGCCGAACATGAGGTCACCAGAAAGGCATTGAAGTATATCGCCAGAAACACCGAATTACCTCCAAGAGCCAGATTGGAAGCACAATTACAATTGACTTCCATGCCTAAATATACCGCATTCAACCAGATCAGAGATAGATGTGTGGCCTCTGGTAACTCGAAGTCCTTAATCCGTGACTTTAAGCTCAACAGAGTAAGTATAATATGAATCAAGAGTAGTTGAAAATCGGCAATAAGATTCGACCAGTCAATTTTATTTAGGAGATTTTGCTAATTTTTCACTTCATTTTCCGTCAAGCACTTTTACTAACATTTTTAGACTGCTTTCAGAGACAGAGCCAGAGCTGGATTGATTCCAGGTGTGAAGGTTGCCTCTTGGTAAATGCTAATTTCTGCGATTCGCATGTAAATAACTTTGTAAATAGATGTACAATAAACTAATTGATAAAAAACGGATTCAATGAGAACGGACGTGGAAAGATAAATCTAAATCATAAAACACTCCAAATTCTTGATAAAATGTAGCCTTCGATCTTAAATATTGACTCACTTCAATACAATTCACCCTTAAATTGCTCTCATTAGACATTCAATCAATCACGAACCTTCATTTAAGCATTACCAATTAGTACACCAAAATCACCCGATACACCTAATTTTTTCAATTTTTTTTCGTAAACACCTTCATTCACACAGCAATATCTCAACCACAACTTCCCAACCATACCCCATTAACTACTACCCATTTATTCCAACTTCTTTGTCTTCAATATCCTTCCTCCTCTCTCATTCTCTCCCACCAAAATCGGTCGCACTGAAAATTAATTTTTCAGTTCATCAAAACTTTTCACAACCTATTTTCCATTGCATTTCATGACAGACGTTGTTTCTAGCACGGTTTAATCGTATAGTACAGGTACTTATATAAGGTGAAAGAAGGCAAAATATGATGTTGACATCTCTCGGTTGCACACGCACTGCAATTTCTGCCATAAAACCGGCTTCCATACTCAAAGCATCGGCCCTTAATGGTGCCAGATTCATCTCTTTGAAACCAAACTTCTCCAAATTGAAGAAAATAGAACAGCCAGCAGGCCACATAGTGGGAACCGTCAATGACGCTTACGTTGCTCCAGAACCAGACTACTACGAGGGAAGTTACCACTGGACATACGAACGTGCGATTGCAATCTCGATGGTACCTTTATCCATGGTTCCATTCGTTGCTGGTGTAGAGTACCCTATGATTGACTCGCTCTTCTCCACCTTGCTTCTCTTCCACTGTCACGCCGGATTCAAGGCCTGTATTATTGATTACATACCCAAAAGAGTTTATGGCTTTTGGCACGGAGCTGCATCCAAGTTGTTGACTTTCGGTTCTTTTGTGGGGTTATACGGTATCTACGTGATAGAGACTGACGGTAATGGATTATTCGCTTTACTCCAGAGTGTCTTCGCCGCCTAAGTGCGAGACAGCAGCTTATTTAAAGGGGATTTTGGACACTTGAGCCATACAACAAAGCAGAGCTCCGTTCACAGCCGAGATAGATAGTCTACTACTCGAAGATTTTGTATATATTTAGGAGCATAAGCATATTTCACGGTGTCCAGTGCAATTACATATAGCGACAGTTCAATGTAAATTAGGTCGATTCTAACAATACACACGACAGAGAGATTGAAGAGTAAACCTCACCAGTATTCCGATTTTTTGCTACCTGAAACTATAACCTCCCAGCTGCCTCTCATCCCATCACGCTGCACCCAACATCAAGTCATCTTCCCATTTCCTCCACCATCCAATCCATTACATCATCAAACCTCCACGAATCTCCACTGGCTATACCCCATCTCAAGCACATGACTAAACATCACATGACGAAACTTCAACCATCGACTCCTGCACACACCACACAAACATACACGCCTACAAATTTCATTTAGCAATTCTCCACCAAAACCCATGTCTTCTTCCCACTCAATTCCACCAATTGGGGCCCAGTGGAAGTGAAAATGAGCGATACAGAAGTCCTCGATTACGACAGACGGGAGTCTGCGCCGGAAGCGACGCCTTCGGCCGAAGAACCACCGAAAAAGGTCATTGACCATCACGGGCTTCAGACCTCAGAAGGAGTCGAACCTCAAGAAGAAGTCGTCTACGAGGTCAAGCAAGAGGCCAACTTCCAGCCCACGAGAGCTGTTTTCATAGGAAATTTACGCCGTCCGCTCAATGCAATGCATTTCCAGAATTTCTTGAAGAACTTGGCGAAGGAAGCCGGTAATTTCAATGTGGAAAGAGCGTGGTTGAATAGAACAAGAACCCATGGAATTGTCCTTGTAGATCAGGAAGAAGGTGCTGTTTATGTCCGGGAAAAGTTGCTGGGGTCAGTCTATCCTCTGGAAGAAGATGACTCAAAACTTCGTGAAGAATACGAATCTAGAGAGGCCGAAAGATACCAACAGCAACAGTTACAATACGAAGACGAATTGGAGAAACTTGAAACAGAGGAAGACAAAAGTGCCGTTAAACAACCATTGGAACCACGTAAGTTCTCTGTAGATAGATTTCCATTGTTCGTGGACTTCATTCCGGTCAAGGCTATCAACCAGTGGATATATGAGGAAGACAGAGGCCCAAGAAATGGTAAGTGGACACTCGATTACGACACATCAGGTGAAGAAGTTGTAGCCAGTCATACGCTCTTGAGTGGTGATTTTGTTCCTCGTTTCCAAGGAGGACGCCGTGGTGGACGTCGTAGACGTGAATATGACGCTTATCCTCCAAGAAGAGGCAGAGGCGACAGGGGAGGTGATAGAGACTATGGAAGAAGAGACAGAGACTATGGAGGAAGAGACAGAGACTACGGCAGAAGAGAAAGAGGATATGGTAGAGGAGGAGATTATGGCAGGGGTGGTGAAAGAGATAGATATCCAGGACCAAGACCGTATGACTTACCTCCATCACGCCAGGACGGTTACTACAGAGGTGAAAGAGATCGTTACGTTCCAGGAGAAGAACGTGAATATAGAAGAGAAGAGAGAAGCCGTCGTACCGACACTTACGAGCCTAACTACAAAGACCGAGATGATAGAGAGAGAAGAGACCGCTCTAGATCGAGATCGAGATCTCCGTATTGAGTAGTTCAAAAAGTACAATGGTTCTGTATCACGGGGCCATGTTAAGAAATGAATTCGGATTCTGGAAGCAAATGTATTTCTATAAGATAGTGTATGTATTGTACAAGTATAATAAACAAAATGATGGATATTAAACGGGGCAAGAAGTGAAGTTGACATTGAGATTCGTGAATGCATAATAGTTTGTGGAAAATATCTAATCAGTAGTGACCATACTGTCACCATGAAGTTGGGCCGTAATGTCGTTTGAAGCATTTTGGTCATCGTGAAGATGTGTGGCATTTTGAGGCGTTTCCTTGTTTATTTGATCGGATGCAGACAGTCCTTGTATGTTGCTAATGCTGGTATCATCTTCCGAAACACTAGTAGTTTCCATGTCCTCGTCGTTACCTTGACTTGAACCATCTGTGCTATAATTTCCGCTGGTTTTTGGTCTCTTCGTAGCTCCTTCTGTTGCATCTGAATCATTTTTGCTCATTTCATCATTATTACCATCCAGTCTTCTTCTACGAGCGAGCGATTGTGCTATATTACATCCTTCCACATCTTGTGATTGTGATTGCACGGTAATTCCTTCTCCATTTTCACTGTTCAAAGTCACCATTTGTGTTTCGTCCGAAGTCTCGTATGAGCCAGATATTTTAGTCTTTTCTTCGCCTATGTCATTTTCTGGTGCCAAGATCACCGATTCGTCGTTTGCTCCACCCTCCTCTTGGGGCTTGTCATCATCACCAATATTAGTAACTCCTGGAGTGGAAATCACAGCGCTACTCTTACTTTCACCGTTGACTTCTCCGCGAGTCGTATTTTCTTCTGAATTGCTGCCTTCTCCGTTATTACTTGCTTCTTTAGCAAGATTCATATCCTTCACCTCACTCAACCACGGAATTGCTACCAACGGGACATTGGCCAAAGACTGGCCCGTTATCACAGGTTCTACGACTTCATTCGATGGCTCATCTACTTTTCCGTTAGCATTCAGGAACGTTGTAGCAGGAAAATCAGCTATTGTCGACGAAACAAACACAATCTTTGCCAACAGGTTGAAATACTTCAATATCTGAGCGTTGTTCACCAAGTCATAACCCTCCAGCTTGGGGTTAAGTAGAATCTCGGCGATTCGTACTATAGTGAATGGCGGTTGGTCTACAAAGGCGTGCTGCAATTGAGTCACAATACGGCCATTTGCGCTGGAAATTGCTACGGGAAGATCCACTCCTTCTGGCCTAATGTTGAACTGTTCGCCCTGGGAATTGGCTATTTCCACGATCGAATTAAGTCTACTTATGATAGCTGGAAGAATGGTCTTGGACCATTTCTGGGGCTCTGTGTCTGGGTCAAACGTTCTCGTCTCCACGATATGCTGGAGCGTCGCTTCAAGTTCGACGTCCAACTCCGATATCGAAAGAGTCATATGGCTTCTTCCGCACTAGCTACTTTCTCCGGTAAGAATGCCTAATGACCAATGTCTGAAGAAGAACTCTTCAACAGTCACAATTAAAAGCGTGCAAACAAAAATTCCAGACGCGATAGTGTATATGGTAGCGCTGGTGGTTTGATAGTGAGACGATGGTATGGTGTTGGTGTTTGTTGAAGGAGACTGTTGGAGAGTTAAGTTTTCGTGTGGGTCTTCTCTCTTAAAGATGGAAATGAATGGTTTTGCCCCAAGAAGTAAGTTCTGCGTTGGGAACCACTGTTTGTTTATTTAAACAAGCAGTGGTGGATTATTGTTGGAGGGTCTTGCGAGTTACTACTTCTCTCTAATGAATAGGATGATGTCTAGCAACACAGCAATGCATATCTTCCAAATTAAACTGACTGATCCACTATTCACATTCCTATGGCATCCCCCACAACACCCACACTTCAACATACCTGGACTTCCTCTTCAAACAACGCCAACAAGATATAGCACCTCCCACCATTTCCCATAATTGCAGACGTGCCCCTGATTACCCGTACCGCAGTAACTTCCAGCACCTATGCTCATAAATTTTTCAATCTTTTCAATTCTCTCATAGTTAACAGATTGGTGTTTGTTCATGTTGATTGTACAAAGTCTTAGTCGCTTTTCACATAACTAGGAAGACCATGTCGCTTGTGAGAAATTGCACGAGAGCGTTGAGAGTAGTCAACGCCACGGCGGGCTCGAAAGTGAGGACTTTCTCTCCCCTTAGCTCGTCGTCTTTTGTCAGATTCAACTCTTCATCCGTCTCGGGAGATGCTAAAAAAGAAGACAAAGTAAGCTTGACAGCTCAAATATACCCAGCAAATAAGGACAGCATATCTGAGTCCGATGTGGATGAGTGGTTAAACGCCGTCCAGAGCTTAAAGAACGGAAAGAGCTTGCCTGATACCGCTCCAGAAGTGTACCTCTCTCAGTTGGCCAACCCAGAGCCATTCTTGGAGGAGAAATTTGAGCCAACAGAGGAACAAATGGCCGAAGTAGAAGCATACTCAAACAAGCGTGTGCCATTACAATCCGATCCTACCGTAGAGAACTTGGTTAACCTTGTGATGAGACACGGAAAGAAAGCCACTGCACAAAGAATCGTTTCCAGAGCATTATACATAATACAATTAAAGACCAGAAAGGACCCCGTAGAGACCTTGAAGGAGACATTGGACAAGCTCGGTCCTTTGATCACAACCAAAGTCGTTCAAACTGGTACTGCCAAGAACAAGGTCGTTCCACTGCCTTTGAACCAGAGACAGAGAAACAGATTCGCCATTACGTGGATTTTGGAGGGATGTAAGAAGAA
Source organism: Scheffersomyces insectosa (assembly GCA_030572575.1). Classification (NCBI taxonomy): domain Eukaryota; kingdom Fungi; phylum Ascomycota; class Pichiomycetes; order Serinales; family Debaryomycetaceae; genus Scheffersomyces; species Scheffersomyces insectosa. The sequence continues at coordinate 25,423 of JAJMAO010000056.1, forward strand.
GAAGTCTCCTGACTTCTCTGTGAGATTGGCGGAGGAGATCATTGCAGCATACGAAGGTAAGTCCTCGGGTTACGACAGAAAGGCTCAAATGCACAAGTTGGCCATCCAACAAAGAGCCTACATCACTCTCTGAGTCGCCCCGTTTAGCATATTTTGACTCGGAGATAGAACCAACTTGTATATATATATCATGTGTTTGAGTAGCTACAAAATGCATAGTTTACCAGAACCGGTATTTAGGTGGATTTCATGTAGAAGTGTATTACACTAGAAACTCTAGAGGATACAATGTAACCTACTGATCCTTACCACCGGGTGTGCTTTTTTTCTTACCAAAGAAAACGGTTTTAAATATTAACTAACCGTAACCTTCCTGATATGGCGAAGATATCCAATATCTAGAACTCATCACTTTGCCTTCTATCACAAACAACACTTCTACAAAGCACTGTTAACAAAGCACTGCAAAGCAATTCTAACTTATCTGTGCGCATAGTTAAGATTCTGGGCGGTTAGCGATTTTTTTGCAATCATTTAATTTTTTTGCGGCTATTCAGTTGCCACAAATAGAGCAGAGAAGTTATTCCCTGGTAACCCGTTCTTTCCTTGCTTGTTATATCTTGCTTGACATCGGCAGTGTGATTGGAAAGGTGATCAGTTGAAAGTGGTTGTTGTACCTTTTCCCAAGAAACCGCTACAATGGACATGCTACAAGGGGTGTTCCACGACGTCAGATACCACTGGAACTACTTGGCCGTGGACTACCGCCGCAAGTACTACAGTACCAATAGAAACCCAAGAGTCATCCAGTCAAAGTTCCAAAACCAGACCCTTGTTTCCTTGAGAACGTTTCCACGGTGCAAGTATCTCATCAAACCTGGAGAATTTCTTTCGGTTGTCCCCAAAGAGAAGAAATCCAAAGCGCTCAATCAAGCCACTGAAGCTGGTCTTGTCAAACCCAATGATGATGGCTTTTTTGTAGGATTTGATGACACTTTTCTTGTTAGAGAAAGAAGAGAATTGGTATCCAAGTTGCATAACATCAAACGAGTCAGCAGCGCTCCGGAGATAGTCTCACTTCGGAATGAGTTGATTGGCAAGTATTCGTGCACATGCGTTTGCCATGATTTGAATCAACAGGGGGTCTCTGATGAAGAGGCAGATGAAACCACGACGGAAGTCAAATCACCTAATTTGAAGGGTATGTTAAGGTACTTCATGGGTGCAAAAAAATTGAATGATGGTGATGGAGTTGTCAGCAACCAAAGCAGTCCGTTTAGAGGTAGTGAGTCGAATATTAGCCTTCTTCAGGATGTCTTGCTTCTTCCTGAGTTGGAAGAAAGTGGATCTGGCCACCTCCAGGAGAGACACAGCCCTCAACTTAGTGGAATCCATACCCACTTGCAGTCATTTGTGTCTAAATTAGGGAATGGCGGTTCAAGGTTATATTATGGGTCCAGTGAGAACCAAGCTGTCAAACTGGATGATGAATACAAGTCCAATTCGAATTCTCCAACCGATGAAAAGAGAAGAGTTTGGAAAACGGTATTGAACGGAGCTTCTTTATCAGCTGCAAGGATATCCACTGGAGCGGATAGATCTGGTGATTTGAAGTTAAGGAACTTCAGCTCGGACTTTATAGATGCAAAGTTGCAAGCCTTGAATAACGAGAATGTCTATGAGACTTCTAAGAATACTGACGTTTTTGCAATAAATTTGGAACAGGCAAAGAGGAGATTTGGGAGAAAGTCTCCTGAGATTGAAGGAAGAAAGGATAACTCACTTCCTAAGCATGAGCCGGTTCAATGCCAGGTTGGGAATAATCAGAATTATAGTATTAAGGTCAGGCCATTTACTAGCCACTCAAGTCGCTCGAGACCGTTTTCCACGGGTGAGATTTATGGAGATAAGGGCATTTTATCTTATTATGCTGCTTCCGAGGGGGATGAGTAGTTGATCGGAGTTGAGCAGGTAGAGAATGGACGTTGAGTTAGCTAGAGTTATAGATTTGGAAGGAACGACGTATCAATAGAATTCGTGGTTGTAGGGGGAGTCTGTCTTGCTATGGAAGTGAATGTTTGTAGTGTTCTGTAGGAGTAATCTTCCAGATGAATATCACGTTAGCTGTGTATGACCGATTGAAAATGTTTCATTATTTTTATAAGTGGTTGCAAAATATGAATTTGCAACATTCTTGGAACATTCATAGAAATGTAGTCAATATTAACAGAATAAAGAAATGTTGCTATTTTTTACGATTCACCTAATTTTTGTAAAATCCAAACAGATTCAAATTAATATAAACTCAGATTAGAGTTAACTAACAAGCTACTACATGTGCATACACCTCCAACACTAAAAATCACTATGTTGATATAACGTCTTAGTTCCGAGTATCTTCAACTCCACTAGCGCTACCGAACATTATTCTGTGGTCGTCGCTATTTTAGGGTCTCACAAATCCATTTTCACTCGTCTAGTGAATGGCTCTCTTCAGACTTCAAGTCTCTTGGCATGAAGAGTAAGGAAAAGACCTAATAATCGATCTAGATGTTGTGTTAATTTACTGCAACAATTTAAAGTTTAGTTATTATGGCTTTGTTTATAATTCGCTCTGATCCCGAGGTTTACTTAATTGAACACAACTCCCACATATACTAAAACTAAGTTTGACGATACACTTGAAGTCTTATCAGCGAACCCTCGATGGGCTTATGGGTGGCTGGTTTGTCAGCAACCACTCAGTACATCTCTTGGACCATACAGTTGTTGAAGAAACTTTTTAAACCAACCCTTTCCTCACCACTGATTGATCCAATTGGTATACCCGAACCACACTCTAACTACAGAAACAGCATACAATACGATATTCTCTTCTTCACCTAGCAACTTGTCAAACCTTACTTTGTATCTGCTGACCTTTCAAAATAAAACTCTGTTCCAACTCTTCAACTTTATGCTTCACGCATTCCTCATAATAATACACATTAACACTTCCGATACTGACTCCTTTTACTTTTCCAAACTACCATGTAGTGAGTATGCAGCCTTAACTGCAGAGCGTATGTACCACATACAGAACAATGATTGGGTGCCGCGTACCTCGCTGTATAGGTATTTCCGAGTACCTGCGGAATTATGATTGAAGAAGGTACGTTCTTGCCAGTGTTCAGTTGTACAAGTCCGCGCTAATCGATATCGTCTATTCTCATAGTTATCTCTATCATTCAATGACTAAGATGCCATTGTTTCCTTACAAGGCACCCCACCGAGAGCAGTACAATCTGGAAAACACTGCATCAAATCTGGTCCAACGCGACTTATAACTAGCCAAAATAGACATAAACGTAAACATTACTTATATGCATACGATCATGAGAATTATAGTTTCCTGGGTAAACAACAATTTATGAGGATAGAGAACAAAGGTGAAGTAGATCTTGGCAGCATAGATCTACTGATGGTGGATAGACCTACGAAGAGGAATGTTCTGGTGGCATCTGAAACACCCTAAGCAGCAGAAGCCCTACGATCGGCAGCTTGTGTGGAAGTGTAATAGTTGGATTAAATTGTCTCATCTGGATTCGACAATCATAAATGCTTGTCTGTCTTGCATAACATTAGCACATGAAGTGGCGTATTCTTCTTGAATGAAGTTGTTTACTAGTAATATGTATTAATTAATGTCAATATTTTCTTCTCTATGTACTAACTTTAAATTTAGTTGCGCTTACCAGGCGTTCGAGTACTTCTATATGTGCTAATTAATGCAAGCTCCAGATCCGTCGTTAGAGTAGTCACAAGCAAAGAAATTGTGCTGGAACTAGTACTTTGTTAATGCTAGGTCACGTAGGTTACCAGATGGAATTCCTTGTCCAATGTTGGTCTCGTGAACTGTTTAGTTCTGTCAATTTCATTTCCGAGCCTTCATTGTTTACTGCGATTGTTTGGAAGTGCACCAAGTGCACGATGAATGGACAATGGACAATGAACGGCAGGACCCACAATTAAACGCAATGTAAGCATTCGCTCGTGTTTATGTTTGGTACGCATGTGGGACTCCCAGCGAAGGCTCTAGGACCTGTAATTCTTCTTCGCAAACGCCCTTCATTAGTCCGAGGTCGCCTGAATAATAATGTTTTATTTTTGAGGTACTGGTAACTCTACTCTTCTCAAGCACTCGGCTAACGGAATGTCTACATGTCCTCTAAAATGTCATTTGTAAAGATAGGAGTAAACATGAAGAAATACACAATGTTCCAGTCCGTGAAGTTGAGGCCCATCTATTTCATATTTCCGACTTGTGGCTCAAGCACATAGCATAATCCATTTCCTTCTCTGGCAACACTCATACCCAACAATAGCACCTATGAACCTTCTTGCACGAGCGGTCGCTATTGTTATACCGCGCTGCTCCATGTATGGATCATGCATGCTCTATGCGGTGGGATCTGTATGGTTGAGAAATATAATGTTGGTGCATCCTTTTATTGTTGCAACTACCCGATTAGGCAATTGTACCACATATTTTACCAAAGGGTAGAGCAAAAACTAGTTATAGAGACCATTTGGCGCCAGGTACGAACCTCATTTACCGAAATGTATTCCAGGGTAGCACGATTGGAAGATACCGACAGCGAGTACGAGGTGGAGAGTTAATTTATTTTTGTGTGGGTCCATTGTTGTTATATGTGGAACTAATTCGATAAACATCCCTGAAGCTAGTAGTGTTCTTGTTATTTAGAGATTGTATTTATAATACCACAGCCCCAGAGAACGGTTTCTGTCGACCTTTTCTTCCTAACCATTATTCACATATACTCGTGAACTCATTTTCTCACTTGAGAATTATCGACTTAAGCCCAACTTTGATGACCCTAAGTCAAATCTTAACGCGGGGCAAACCTCCAGGAGGACTTGTGGGTTCAAATGACGAAAGCAAGAGCAGTACATCCATGCTTCGCAAGTCTAAAACATTCCTCAACAAGCTCTCCTTAAAGAACTTTAGCTCGAAGAAGCCAACAACTACGCATAAGCTTATTTCACTGATATCGATGCCTGCACTCTCCGGTACAACTGGAACCTATCATTAAAACACATAATACTAGTACAGTATATGCCAATGACATATTATCGCCATACTTAGATGATATAGCAGAAGCTGGAGAATTGGCCGATTTGCTGAATGATTCAGAGTTCCGTCCTAGTGAAACACTAAAGGATATGATTTATGAAAACCTCAAATCAAACTTCGAGGTTGACTCGCTTACTCAAGAAACAATGTTAACAACTCCCACTAGGAATAGTACCAGGGATATGCTCTTACACCAATCTGCACCCAAGAGGCTATTTGATTACCCGAACGATACAATATTCGATGATATAGATGAAATTTCATTTCATGATAACTTTATAAGTCGTAGCACCTCCAGACACGATGGATCCATTAACCAAAATACAAACTTCACGGAGTTGAGCTCATTGAAGGATATGGATTTTCAAGTATTCCAACAGTATTCTCATTCAAAAAACGACTTGGTGCTATTGAAAGAACACCACAACAAGGACTCATATATCATAGACAACCCAAGAACTTCTTTGCAGCCAGCTGTTGAAATTAATAGAGATCCCTTGGCATCAATGGAGATGAATGAAGAAGTTCCCAAAATTCAACATAAGAACATTCAAAAATCATTTGAAAAGTCCTGTGAAGAGACAGAAATCGATATTGTATCTGATAGAGGAAAAGTGGAAAAATTGGGACCTGACGAGTTAGACAGAAACGACTTCAGTCAAAATGTATACAGAAAGGAATTATTACTGCTTGTTGAGGAACACAGAATCCTACTCAGAAAACAACTGCAAGAGATTCACCACTTAAAGGAATTGCTTTTTCAAGAACGAAAATTCAACAGTTATTTAGCATCTTCGTCATCGCTCCCTGGCTCCCCTGCTAGCTTTGGAAGTGTTAGTTCGAAAAAAGTCAGAGCCAAATTTCTTCCCTTAGAAATTTCCGTAGCTGAAGATCAATTAAAACCATTACATCTTTTACCTCCCTTCCCCATTGGAAGCAGAGGATCAAATCACCAAATTCCGAAATCAGAATCAGAACATAATTTACCCAAAGCATCTTCGCCAGACGAAAGCAAAAAGGAAAGAGAGTCGTATTCTAATATCATGAAAATCCGAAAATCGACGGCAAGATGTTCAGAAGCAAGCAAATTCAAGTCAGCTTCCTCTTCTGTGTATTTTTCAGCTCTTGACATGGAAATGGATGAAATCAAGTGCTACATTTCCAGTGCATTTCAACCCTTGCTGGTTCCTGAGACTGAAACAAGGAAACACTCAGCATCACTGTCCATGGCATCTGTTATGAGCTCATCTCATCAGAACGGTGTCTATTCTTCAGCCAGTAGCAGGAAAATGGACACATCTTTAGATGATGAAGCGGCAGCAAATTCAGTCTCAACATATACTATCCATTCCATTGCCACAACTCCTGACTCTTTAAATTCACAGCCGGCAGTGTGCTTACAGGAGATATTTCCCAACAATCTACCCGAAGTTCTATCTTAGGCGGTAAAGTTGTATTCACTTCTTCATCTAACAGTTTAATCTATCATCTTATTAATTTTGCATCCATATAGAACCACATCTGTATACCAACAAAGCACAAACTGCTTGCTTTAATAGTTAACACGAGAATATAATATATAATGAACACTAAGCACCTTTTTCTTTGGAATCACAGTGTCTAAATAGTCTTTGACACAATCCAGCTTGTTTACTAAATGTCATCGAGTTTTCTCGATTAGTAAATATGTTTATAAATTTCGCAACTTCGAGGAGACGAAGTGCGTTTTGTCGATCATCTAGAAAATACGAAGATCCAATTAATTTGTGCACCACATCGTTTTACATGTGTACATTAGTTTGAGTATTAGCAGTGTAGTATCATTACATGAGATAATATTTACAATAGCCCCAAATATTCAGGGAATGTATATTAGTGAAAGCTGCGAGGCAACTATTATATGGTACATGGAGTATTCAAATCAACACGGAACAAAATTAATATAATATCACAACCAGAAATATATATCATCATAATGTGCACGTTGAGTTGTCCGTTCTATAGCTTGACCGGAGCCACATATAACGGGAGTGTTTGGATGGTGTTCTTTAGCTTTTTTTTGTTTTTGAAATATGAAAATGTAGTGAAAATAAAGACTATAGTACAATGTTAATGATTGGAATCAGCTCTGCAATTCCTTAATCTCGGTTTCATCGGCCACTAAGCCCATGACAACCAAGTACATATTCAAGTTGTTCAACAAGTTTTGTTTCTTGTAGAAGTTGGCAGAATCAGCATTGTCGATTGCCTTAGCCCTGCTCATGACACCGAAAATCTCGTCTCTCACTTCATCTACAATGATTCTCTGGTGACTCAATTTACCACCAAGAGATAAGGTGGCCAAGAATTGCCAGACGTAGTTTTCTCTGGACGAACCATCATCAATATCCTCAGGGTTTGGAGGGAAGATGGCGGCAATTCTAGATTCCAATGATGTAAAGAGCTCATCGTAACAGGATGACCATTCTGAAAGATCAGTGGCTGAAATTGTACCTTCACCGATGATCAATTCTGCACGCGACAACAATGTAGTCAAGATGGTCAAACCGATCTTGGTTGTTGATACATAGGAAACATTATTATGTTCGATTAAGATAACCAACAAACCGATAATTTCATTGAATTTGAAATCCAACACGGCATTCATCAAAACCTTAGAGAAGGTCATTGAGTACAATTCAACTAACTTGACAACGGTCTCTGGTACCTTCTTAGATTCGTAAGTGGTATAAGATCCGTGCTTGACAACCGATAAGTTCTCAAGGTTGGACATAATCAAGGTTACAATAGTTAAGATTTGTTCTCTGGATAAAAATTTAAACAAACGCAGCAAAATCTTGAGTGCCTTATTGTAGTTCAAGCATTGGATGAATGGGTTTACTTCAGCCTCGTCGTCACCCGAGGAAGACGGTTGCTCCAATACTCTCAACGACTCCCACAATTGAGTGGTGTCAACTTCTGAGTTGGTTCTTGATTCGCTTTCTACATTCATAAGTTCAGTGATGATACCTTCCAATATGGACATGATATCTTTCTTAGAGTACCTGTTTGTGGCTTTAGATGGAGCTGAGATTGATGGAGATCTATCCTTCCTAGCAACGCCAAGAGTTTCATCGTTTGAGCTTCCTTCCAATTCTTTCTTCTCCTTTTCAAGTTTTCTCTGTGCTGCCTTACTGATGATCTCTAACTGCTGTCTAGGCTTCTTACCGGTACCAAACGAAATCTTACCTAAGGCACCCTCTCTGGCGTATTGGGTCAACTTAGGTCTCTCCTTAGCAACAGTGACGGCCTTCTGGACCTGCTGTTGCATTCTCTGTAAGGCAACGTCAGCTCTCTTGTAACGGCCACCAAGCCTGTGTCCAGATTGCTCAAGATAAGCCTGAGCAATAGAGTTGTGCTGTTGGCTGACTTGCTGATTGGCGCTGTTTGCTGACTTAGGGTGGATTACTTTGTAGACTTGGGCGTAGAAGTCTTCGTTGTACGGATCTTCAGTAACAATCTGAGATAATTGGAAACGGGTAACAAAGTCCTTGTCCTTTGGGTTCATGATACCAGAATAGGACATAATACGGGAGACCTTCTCCTGTCTTTTGGCAGCCTTTTCCTGCTGTTCTGGAGTCAAGTCTTGGTGTTGCTGGTGTTGGTTGTGGTGGTGATGACCAGAATGACCTCCGCGGTTGTAGTTTTGGCCACGATTGAACTGGTTGAATTCTTGTGGCTGTTGCTGGTGAGCATTCTGGTGTTGTTGAGAGACTGGCTGTTGTTGATTTTGAGCTGGGACGTGAACTTGCTTGTCATCCTTTGGTCCACCAAGAACAGGGAAGTGAGATAAGTCGGCTTTAGGTTGGTTTCTAGATTGCTGAGGAACTTGTTGAGGCTGTTGTTGAACTGGAGATTGTTTAGACTGAACTGGTTGCTGCTGTTGCTGAACTTGAATCTGCTGCTGTTGAGGTGGTTGAGGTTGCTGCTGTTGCTGAACTGGAGTCTGCTGCTGTTGAGGTGGTTGAGGTTGCTGCTGTTGCAAACCTGGAATTCCCATTGGTGGCATTACTGGCATTTGGCCCATTCCTTGGATTTGTCCCATTGGGAATGGCTGACCATACTGACCTGGAGGAGGAATGAATCCGTTTGGAGGCATAATGTAGCCGCCGTACTGGGGAGGAGGCATCATTCCAGGGAAGCCAAATGGCTGAGGTGGTGGTGGAGCGAATTGAGGTTGTTGCTGATGTTCGATGTTGGTCAACTGGGCTTCAATTTCAGCCAAAGAGAGAATCTTCTTTTCGGATTTTGGAGCATCCGATCCGGTTTCAGCACCTGTTGGGTGACTTGGAGCATTGGAAGCTCCCCACAAGTCTTGCATGAATTGGTCGTCGTGAGACGAAGCAGCTGCTTGAGCGTACGAGACGGTCTGCTGCGGAACTGGGGCTTGTCTGAGTTGCTGTTGAGGCTGGACAGGAGCTGAGCCAGATCCTGATCCCGTCCCGAAGTTGAAATCCTTCGCGATCGGGCCTGTAGAGCCAAAGGTGTCGCTGTTGAACGCATCGTCGGTTTCGTCGAGCTGTTCTCCCAATCCGTCGTAAGTGTCTTGGAAATCGATGTTTTCGCTGAGGGCGTCATCTCTTCTGGAAGAGGGAGGGGCCGAGGGGTCAAATCCGAAGAAGGACATGCTGATAGATGGCGATTTTCGGGGCTGAATTGCTGGTTATCCTGGTATCACTCTGTCACTCCGTGGTTGTAAATGGAATCTCTCTGGTTTTTTTTGAAGCTCGTTGGATTTTTGAGCGAAAAAAGTTCGACAAATGTGGTCACGTGAGTATGTGAGTATGTGAGTATGTGAGTATGTGAGTATGTGAGTATGTGAGTATGTGAGTATGTGAGTATGTAACTATACAAGTGTGTAATATCCTAATATACTCATGATGGAAAAAACAAATTCTATCGCTGGGAGTCTTCAAGTTTTTATAGTATAGAGGTTTCTACAAGTTTAGCGAGTCTCTTACCTATGAAACTGTCTAAGTACGTGCGCAGTGCCATATATACATAATAAGTACGTGGGATGGAATATCCGTCCTCAATATGAGATCAGTGCTCACACACTAATAGGAGATGCCAGACGTGATCTTTCTACGGATTGGTTAATATGTTCTAATATGTTATTTGCATGGTAATCATATCTATGTACAATGTATAATCGTGTCTATGTAAAGCATGTATAATTTGCAATATGCACAGGCTCTGGGTGGGAATAGCGTATGTGAAGCGGATGGAAGAATCAGGATCTGGTAAAGAACAAACCTGATCTTGAAAGACCAGGCCATCTTTTGTGCAACCAGTTAGATAGCCAACTTAAAAGAACACATATGGTAGCGCATCAATTTTGCAGTCAAAGGTTGCAAAATAATCACCTAACTAAGTTCCAATGAATTCGCTCATGTAAATGCTTGCAAAGCACTAGTCAACTTGATCTCCATCTCTTCCCACTCAGCATCCGCTTCACTAAGCACAGTGATGGCGCCTCCAGCACCAATTCTCCAGAGTTTCGTCTTATCAGTGTTATCCTTGTCCTCATTGTAGTGATACACCGAACGAATAATAACTGACCAATCAGAATCATCAGTAACAGACCAGTATCCTACAACACCGCTATAAATTCCTCTTCTGCCACCAGGGAATCCATTCGTCTGTAAGCTTTCTATATCTTGCAACAACTCAACGGACCTCTTTTTAGGCGCACCAGTCATGGAACCTGGAGGCAAAGATCTATGTAAAATGTCTATACCATGGTATCCCAGCTTTGGTAGTTGTCCCTGAATGACACTGACTAACTGGTACACAGTTTTGTACTCCTCAACTGCCATCAATTGTGACACACGCACGTCTTGTGTAAACTGGTACAAGTCATGTCTAATTAAGTCTACTATCATCAAATTCTCGCCCATCTCCTTCGGCGTCTTTAGGATTTTGGTAGCAGCTTCAATATCGACATCTGGAGTATTTCTAACAGTACCCTTAATTGGCCTGAGCTCTACTTGCTTTCCAAAATTCTCCTCATCTTTCCACGATAAAAACCTCTCAGGAGATGAGGAAATAAGAACACAATCATCGAATTGCATGAAACAAGAGAATGGTGATGGATTCTTGCGGAGAGTTAAAACCTTATAGATCTCCCAAGCCTCGACATAAGATGGTAATGTGATTTTCAGCTGTGTTGTGAGACATAACTCGTAGGAGTCCCCTGAATGCAAGTAATCTTGACAAAGATCAAACTGCTTCTTATATATATCTCTTGAAGGGAGTTCAAAACTTATTATCTCTTCGTCACCCTTCTTTGCTAAGTTCTTGATAGTCATTGGAATGCTTTGTATCTCAATTTTAAGGCTTTCTTCTGAAATGGAGATAATGCTCTGGCTGAATTCTTCCACCCATTTGGTATCATCGTCCTTGTTGATTGATACAACGAACCAATCTTTCGTAACATGGTCAAAAACCACAAACCTCTCGACATACACTAATTTCAAGTCTGGAGTACTAGTACTGGTAATAGGTTCTAATTTCTGAACTATGATGTGCTGACCTTCTTCATATGAGATAATACCCATATATCCTCCGAAAAATGGTAAGTTCCTTGTGTGGTACTTGCCTAGTTTTTCGTTTATCTTGTCCCTGGAAATGTAGTTCTTCTTCATCAATTTGGCAATTATTGCCCACACGTCTTCATTATATACAATTGTGGGTTCAGACGTGCGATCTTTATACTTGGAAATAATGACTTGATCGGGGCTATCTACAGAGTGAGTAATTACGTCACTTTTTCCTTTAGTTGGCAAACCTATGATGGACCATTCTCCTGGAATGGAGGCAGAGTTGAGAAGGACAAAATCTGCTTCATTGGAGTTTTCTTTGTACAAGTAGTCACATATATCTGTTGGTTTTATATCGTGGCCCAATTTGAATTTCTTCAAGACTACAGGAGCCGATTTTTCAGAATATTCAAGCTTTCCATCCTCTATTAAAAAGTTCTCGTGAACAGCATGGCCGTTAATAGAACTACGACAAAGCTTACTTTGGCCCAATTCTGGTCTATGCTCGTTATTGTACCTTTCAGCAATTGCTGTGAAGTTTCTTACCAACTCATCTCCGTGGCTTGAACAGATCGACTCAGGGTGGTACTGTACTCCGTAGAAGGGAAATGTTTTATGCTTTACAGCCATTAGTATGTTCTTTGTTGAATCTTCAGCCTTTCCTTCCTCTTTGCTATTTGGCTCAGAACAGTATGCCAACGGCACAATTTCGTCATTTAACTCATGCACATATAACGAATGATACCTGACACTTCCAAAGCCCTTTTCGGAGCCGGATTTTTGTATTTCGCTGAACAAGCTGTCATCACACTCTATTGGGTGAATATCGTAGATCTGGCCGTGCTTGACTTCGGTCAACTTGGTAACTGGGTTTCCGAATTCGTGGCAGAGCGATTGAAACCCAAGGCATATACCTAAAACCGGGACGACAGGCTCCTTTGAATTTTCTCTAAATTTCCTAAGCAACCATCCAATAATACCCACATCCTTTTCTATCGAAGGGTGGCCTGGTCCTGGGCCTATAACGACGTAGTCGAAGAGTGGAAGGTACTTCGAATAGAATTCCTCGTACTCTTCCGGAGCGTAAGCGTCGTTATGAATGGTTACTACCTCCTTTTGCGCGCTTTCTTCTAGAAGATGTGCAAGGTTATTGGTGAACGAGTCATACGAGTCGATGAGAAGAATCATTGAGCTAGTGTATATCGAGGTACTGGTGCTAAAAGTGATATCCAATGCTTCTGAAAAGTCTCCAAGAACTTTTTTGGATGTGAAGAAGCCACTGATTCTGTATACAGGAGAAACACTGTTAACTACGAGGGAAGAGGAAGGTAGTTCAGTAGTGGTAGAAGGGGCCTATACTTATAGATATGGATCGATATTTGCATAGACTTTGTCAATTATCGGAGAGAACTATCTCGTCTGCTTCCACTAGTTTTCAGCCGGTTTTTGGGCTGCTATTCATCAATGGTACGGTGTGGATCGAAAGGTTGCTCAGTGAGGCTTACGAGATCGTACGTCAAATTTACGGCCCAGCCGATAGCCGTTGGATGCCGAGGGGTAGAAGCGGTGATGAGAAAGGCAGAGGTGAATTGATGAGATTGGGATTCGGAAGGTAATTTGCGTTGCTCCAGGGATCAAAGTGGTTGTCCCGGTTGATATAAGCACTATATAACTGTCAAAGGAGTCCCAATAGGCGGTGTATTAGCTCGTAGGATCTACCGCTTATGTATGGTGGTTAATAGCAAATGCCGAGCGCTGAAAACAACATGGTAGCGCCATATAATTCTTCATTTTGTAATTACACATAGACAGCATAGTACTTCATAATGGCCCAACCATCTACAATGCAATAAGCAATAAATAAAAATAATAAATTATTAATTAGTGGTGATGATGTCTATGTACTGTACTTCTAATATACACCGCAGCGAGTTTATTTTGTTTGCCGTTTTAGTCATTTTATTCGTCTTCTTCTTCGTCTTCATCTTCATCTTCATCTTCATCTTCGTCGTCGTCGTCGTCTTCATCGTCGGACACCTCCTGTCCCAATGCCTTTAATTGCTTTTTGTACTTTTTGTTTGTCTCGTCCATATCAGTCATCAACAACATCATGTCATCCAATTCTGACTTAGGAACAGTGTTGGCAGTTGCCTTCTCTAATTGTTTCTTCAACTTCTCCAACTCCTTCTTGTGCTTCTCCTCGGACTCCTTAAGCTTGGCCTCAAGAGACCCAGAAGCATCCTTACTCGACTTAAGATCACTAACCTCCGTACTTAAGGCTTCGTTAGCCTTTTCAATCCGAGACTTCTCTGCGACTGTCTTCTCGTGCAAGGTTTTTGATGCTGTCAACTCATCTTTCAACTTGCTATGCTCGACATTAAGGTCCTTATGCTTTGTTTCAAGATCAATTCCATTTTTCTTCAATTGAGAAAGAGTATCTTGAGCAGCTTCCAACTCGGACTGGAGTTGATCAGCTTTCGAAGCTTCCTCCTTGACTGTCTTGAGCTCACCCTCAATTTTCAAACTGTGGTCCTTTGCTTCCTTCAACTCTACTTGAATGTCTGACTTAGAGTCTAACAATCTCTTCACTTCGGCTTCAACCTTAGCTAATTTAGTCACAGATTGTTTAGCTGCCTTGAGCTCGGCCTCAACCTCAGTCACTCTTGAAGCTACTTCTTTTGCAGTCTTCAATTCAGATTCGACCTCTTCCACTTTCCTAGCGGCAGCTTCAGATGCTTTCAACTTAGTCTCTACTTCAGCAAGCTTATTTTTCGCTTGATTAGCCGTTTTCAATTCTTCTTCAACCCTTTTCAATTTAGATTCCACTTCTTTATAAGAGTTTAATTGCTCCTTCAATTTGGCCTCTAAGACCTTTGCTTCTTGCATTTGAGCTTGGAGGTCTTTCAATTCAATCTCAGATTTCTTAGAGGTCTCTAATTCACCCTCCAACTTCTTCAACATTTCCACAGTGGCCCTAGCCTCCTTCAACTCTATTTCCAAAGACATCAGCTTCATCTCCGTAGATTTCAAGTCAGATATAACTTTTTGCAACCTATCTTCCGCTTGCTTAGAACTTTCCTTTTCATCTGTTTTTAGCTTTGATTCAGCGTCTCTAGCTGTTTGCAAGTCAAACTCAAGTGCAGCCAATTTAGAATTTGCTTCATTTAAAGCCTTAGTGGAATCCTCTAACTGCTTCTTCTCCTTAGTCAAACCAGAGGAAAGGCCCTTCTTCTCATTTTGGAGCAATTCTAGACTTTCTTCAATCAGGGACTTCTCCGACTTCAAAGACTCAAAGGAGCTCTTCACTTCCACAAGGTCCTTCTCGGTCGCGGCCAAAGCCTCTATCTTCTTGGTCAAAGATGCAATAGTATCCTTTTCTGACTTTAACTTCTCTTCAGTGGTTGCTAGCTTTGCCTCTAAATCACCGATCCTTGAGGTCAACACTTTAGACTCATCACCTTCTGTTTGCAATGAAGCATTCAACTTCTGGAGGGTTCTGATCGATTCTTCCTTTTCTGAAATATCTCCAGTCAAGTCATCAATTGTTTTCTGTTTCTCCTCTAGAGCAGATTGATATTCCAACTTCAAAGTCTTAGCTTCGTCTTGCTTTTCGGATGATAACTTCTCAGTCTGCTCCTTGAACAATTTCTCTTTTTCTACAAGAGAACTCCGTAATTCTTCCTTCGAAAGCACGAGAGCATCTAACTCTTTCTGCAACTTTTGTAATGATGCTTTCTCTGAAGAAATACTTTTCTCATTTAAGGAAAGTTTGTCTTTAAGTTGAACATTGGATTCACTTAACTGTTCAATTTCCTTTTTAAATTTTCCTACCTGAGAAACAAGGTCTCCAACTTGGCTTTCTCTCTTAGATAAGTCACTTTCCCTCTTGGAGTGTTCATCCAGAAGAGATTTATGTTCGAGTTGAAGTATGTCGAGTTCTTTCAACTTCCCATCATGTTGCTCTTGAACTGAAGACATCTTTTCTTTTAGGCTCAGTATGAGCAACTCCTGTTCACCATGCTTTGATTTATGAGCTTCTGTCTCTTCTCTATGCTGAGATTTTAGATTTTCGAGTTGTTTTTTGAACTCTTCACCCTCCGCCTTCGCGACTTCCAACTCAGATTTCAAAGTATCCAATACCCCTTGCAACTTCGTCTTCTCAGATGATGCTATGGAGACCTTTTTTTCATGAGAGTCCTTTAGAGAAATTAAAGAAGACTCCAAGCTCTTTATCTTTTCTGTGTATTCTTTAACAATGGTTTCAGAATTTTGACTTAACATTGTTCTTTCCTTTTCAATCTCTCCAATTTTCTCTTGTACCTCAGCCTTGAGGTTGCTAATAGTTAGCTCGCGTTCTTCCAATTGAGACTTGAGCTCTTTTACTTCACTACTGAGCTTAGAGTTTATTGACAGTAACTCCTTCGAGACAGCCATTGAATTATTTATGGAGTCTTCTTTTGATTTCTCCAATTCACCTACTTTTTTGCTCAAGGAATCGTTTCTTGCCTTGAGCTCGGCAATTTCTGCAGTGAGCGCGGAGGAACTAGACTTGAGTTGAACGATTTCAGACAACAACTTTTCTTTCTCAGACTTCAATTGCAGAGAAGTTTTCCTTTCCGTTTCTATTGAATTATTAAGAGAGTCAATAGTAGATATTTTCTCCTCTACCAACAGCTTGTTCTTTTCCGAGGACTGTACTGCTTCATTGTACTTCGTCTTATAATCTTCGATTTCAACTTCCAACGCCTGAGAGCGCGACTTTAAGGCCTCCAAGTAGTTTGTGAGATTTGAGATCTTTGACTCTGCTTCAGACTTGAAGCTTTCATGAGCGCTCTCCATTTTCTCTTTCTCTGTTCCAAGAAGTTCCACCTTAGACTTATGTTCTTCAGACTGTGCCAAAAGATCATCGTGCTGCTTTTGTAACTTCGATAATTCTAAACCGTGACTTTCGGCGGCTCTTGCTAACTTAGTTTCATGCTCTTTCACTAGCTTCGAAAGTGTATCTTCGTGCCCCTTGGATATGTCTAATGACTTTTTGTCTTGATCTTCGCTAGATTTGGCAAGTGCTTCTTGGTGAAGGAGAATAGTCTTCGATAACTCTTCCTTGTGGGATTCAACTGCAGTAGATAGTTTATTCTCATAATCGGCTTTCAAAGTCTCGATTTCACCTTTCTTCGACTCCGTAGACTCTATAGCTGACTTCAACTCTTCTTCTTTCACTGATAAGTTCTGCTTTGCATTTTCTGAATCTTGAACCGATTTTTTCCACTCTTCTTCCTTTACCTGTAATGCTCCGCGAGCTTCTCCCAATTCACCTTGGGTTGATCTTAACTTCTCAGAAACTGTATTGAATTCCTGTTGTGCAGAGTTCAATTTCTCTTTGAGTGCTGTCAATTCCAATCCTGTCGAAGTAACCTTGTTGTTGGAAGATTTAAGCTCATCTAACGTCGATGATAACTTATCTTGAACAGATTCTAACTCTTGCTCTTTAGACTTCAAATTTCCATCCTTATACTTTAGTTGTTTCTCTTGAGAGCTGAAATCATTTAAGACCTTCTTCAATTCAGCTTCTTTATCACTAGCTTTCTCGGTAATAAGCTTCAACTCTTCTTCCTTGGCAGAAACGGTTTCAAATGCTTTCTTCAATTCACTTTCTTTCAAAGACACCGCTTCTACAATCCTATTCAACTCTTTATTCGTCAGCGCTTGCTTTTCCAAAGCTTTTTGTTTCTCGACTTGCAAAGAGTTAATCTCAGACTTGAGTTGACTTTCGATTTCTACTCTTTCTTTCTCATTTTCTTCGATGTGCTTATTCTTTTCCTCAATCTCCTTCTCCTTTGCCTCCAATTTAGATCTGATAGTGTCTAAGTCAGAATTAGACGAAGTGTATTTATCGGCATATTCTCTCAACTCCAGTCTTGCAGTTTCTAGCTCTTCTTCAAGAGACCTTAGTCTATCATTAGCTTCCGAGTGTTTTCCATTCAAATCACTCAATTCCTTCAGATTGGTGTCTTTTAATGAAGCATGGATCTCTTTAAGCTTAATATGGCTCTCTTTAAGTTCAGCAATTTCCACTTCCTTTTTCAGCAAATTATCGGCAATTGTCTCATGCTCTTCAATTTTCCTCTGCAATGAATCCTTCACTGTCAGATGTTCCTCCTTGAATTTTTGCAATTCGTCAAGTAAAGAAGAATGCTTGGTCGTAGTTTCATTGTGAGATGACTTGGTTGACTTAAGTTCTTCAGCGAGTTGGGTATTCTGCTGTCTCAACTCCTCGACTTGTCTGTCCGTTTGCTCTTTCAATTCCTGGAATTTCGTGCTTTCATCAGATAAATTCTCTTTCAATTGAGCCAATTCTGTATTTAAAGACTCATTTAGTGTGTGCAATTGATCATTCAAGCTTTGAACATCAGCAATTTGCTTTTTCAAATCTTGAATTTCGGCAGTTGAAGAATCCTTGAATGAAGCAAAATCAGCAAATACACCCTCTTTCAAGTCAATTAATTCATCCATCTCGGACGAGATTTTTTCAACTTCTTTGTCCTTTTCTTCTACAAGTTCTTTTAATGTTTTAATTTCTTCATCTGCGGAAGCCTTGGATTGTTTAATCTCCAGAAAGGCAGTAGCAGCAGATCTCAACTTGTCCATTAAGTGCTCATTGTTAGCCTCGGCGTCTTCCAATTTCTCTCTCAATTGGGTCACAGCAACATCCTTATCACCAGTAAGAGAGTTTATATTACTGTTCAACGAGTCAATCTTTGCTTTAAGTTCATTGTTAGCCGCATTCAATTTTTCAATTTGAAGATCGTAATTCTTCTTGACCTTTGTTGCCTCTATCTTGGAGTTCGATAAGTCTTTCTCTATAGATTTTATAGTAGTTTCTGCATCTCCTTTCTGTTTCTTTAGATGAAACAAGTCTCTTGTCATATTGTTGATACCATCTTCTAATTTCTTCTTGGCTTGTTCTGTCGACTCCAATTTCGCTTCCAACGACTTTGCTGAGTCATTTGTGACAGAAATCTTCTTTGCAGACTCCTGGAGTTCTTTTTGGTACTTTTGTGAAGAAATTTCAAACTCTTCTTTCGTTTGAATCATAGACTTAAGTTCTTGTACTGTCTGATTATATTTATCAGTAACCGTAGAATGGTCTGTTCTCAACAGGGTTAACTGCGCAGCTGTCTCTGCAAACTCCTTTTTGGTCTTTTCATAAACAACTTCCAACTCTGTGAGCTTCTCCTTAAGTTCTAACTCATTTGTAGATGCACTCTCTCTGTACTCCCTTATCTCCTTTTGCAACTCCGTATATTTCAGATCAAGATCCTCAAATGCCTCATAGGAGATGTGTCCTTTTGGCTCTGCTTGGGGGTCATGAAAGAGTGCCTTTCTGATTCTCGTGAAGTTCTCTTTGATCAAAGAAACGTACACCACATCAAAATATACGTCTGGTAACCCCGTCTCGTCCTTGCGAATTGACAAGAGGTGTTCTTCATCAAATCCTTTGAAGACTTCGTTTTCCTTGAACTGCTTCACTTTCAAAGCATAGTTATCCTTCCCGAGAGCTTTGACCAATAAACTGTGAAAGTCAGCCCTATTGAGCGGCGAGTCTTTCGATGAGAATTCGTATGTTACACCTAAAAGTATAGTCGCCATACCGTGGACAATGACTGTTGGCTCGGGTGAGTTGTTGGATAGGAATGCTAAAAGCGATCTGGCAATAGAGGGATCACTGAGGAAATCATTGACTGCCTCAAAATCTTCATATAACCAAACTGTTAACAACATCAAGTAACCTATGGAAATACGAGGATCCATGTTATCTAAGGTCGTAATTAATAAGCCAGCCATGGCTGGAATTGCCTTCATAACTTCTTCGCCCGCTTCTTCATCTCCAGTTTTCACATTTCTTGCAATTTCCTTGTTCTCAGGAGAATCTTCAAAGAGGTAGAGGAGTATTAATGCTGCAAACCACAACCGATATGGGTTTATTTTTATTTCTGAGTCGTAGTCCATCAACGTGGAAAAGATATTAGCATAAGGCGTCTCTAAAACATTGGATGTCATGGGGGTACTTCTGCCATTACTGTTATCGTCTTTATTAGAAGCATTACCATTGGAATAGCCGTTGGCTTCCCCGTTTGAGTCACCGTTTGCTTCTTCACTTACGAGTCCAGCATAATAGTTTGGTATTGTGTAGGCCTTGATCTGGTCAGACATAAATGCAGACTTTGACTCCGAATTATCCTTAAAATACGCCCTTAAGCAGAAGGCGGCACCGATTCTGATTTCAAAGGCATGCACCGAGTTGATAAAAAGGGCCCAGTTGAGCAATGCTATTGGAACTGGCACTGGCTTATCAAAAGCCTGCAATTGTTTGGGCAAAGACGGGTCTATATACGGCACATCTATTTGGGAAAATTCAAATTGAAGTTTTGGGTTGCCATTGATTAAGTCTGCCGCAGTTAATAATGCTACTGAACGTACAGAATTATGTGTGATAGGAGAGAATACCAACTTCAATACGATCAAATGAACATTTGCCTGGAAGAGCTTCTCTTGGTTCTCGCTGACGAATTCATTGTCAGCCGATACGAATGTCTTACATATTTCCATAGCGATCACCATATTTTGGAGTCTCTGCTCAGTCCATACAATGGGAGGAACAAGTACAGGAAATCCATTTTCATCAAATACCTCCTCTTCGTATACGTCATCTACTGCTTCTGAGAGTAACTGGGCCAAGCGAGGAATACATTGAGTCTCCAAAAAGAATTTTTGATTCGAAGCGTGGTACTGGAGCAAGTTCGTAATAAGTGTGAGACAATCTTGCACTAGAATGGATCCTCTGATTCCACCCTCTTCGTTTATAATGTCAAAGAGCTTGTCAAATGTATTCTCAAATGCCACGAGTTTTTGGATATTGAAATTTCCATTAACTACACCCATCAAAAGGAGAATGGCCTCGTTTCTTACGGGATCATTACTGTCATTTAAAAGCGACACCAATACGGACATCGCGGTGGGGATATTCAAGAGACAGTCTTTGGTTCTGGCTCCTCGACTGGAAACCAATGCCTCGAGCAATTGCAAGGAATACAAGCGAATGTGGAAACCTTCATTGGATAGAAGAATGTCAACCAACAATTCTATAGTTTCTTGATTCTGGGTGAGTTCATCGGCGATCCAAAGTGACATCTGATCTAAGGTTATCGCTTCCATGAGAAGAGGAGAAGGGTATTTTCCGTTCTGAATACGGGACTGTTGCGAGATCCATCCTCTGGTGAGATCTTCGTCGCTTTCTCCACGAATGAATAGAATGAGGAGAGTTTCGAGGACCGATTTGACGGTGACGGCGTTATCGTGGTCCTTCTTAAGGGTTGAAACAAGCGGACGGAGTCCGTACTCTACCACAGATTCTCTGTATTGTCTTGAGAACGATTTGAGCCCAAGAACGGCGGATCGACGGTCTGATGCTAGTGTAGCGTGTTCTAGACGGTTACAGAGCGTTGGTATGGCCTCTTCCACCAGCTGGACCTGGTTTTGCAGCCCAAGCAAGTTGTTGAGGTATTCCATGGGCGGGGGCAGAGAGGGGAGACAATTGAGGCCCTAAAGGGAGTTTGTGGTGGTGTTGTGGAGGAAGAACAGACTTTGTTGTAAAGACGAAGTGTGTTGTAAAAAAATTGGTTAGAGTTACCGTGAGCGTGAGCGTGTGTGAGGGAAGTTAGTGGGAGATTTTTGTATTTAGCGAGAGGGTGCGAAGTGGCCAAGAGGGATACTAAAGTAGGTGAAGAGGAATAGTTTATCTCATATTACGAAATTATTAGCTATTATCAGATATTTATTATCAGTTATTAGTTAGTAAGGATTTTGCTGTTGATTGTCTTTACTTGATGCACTAATCCAATGGGCTAATATGGTGGTGCTTTCTACTTTGGTTAGCGCTATTATTGTGCCTGATTTTGTGTGGTAGACAGAAAGCGTAGTACGTGATTTAGTAGGTATTCAAATTAGCGAGAGAGAGAGAAGTTAGGTGCGAGGCAGTAAGTGAGCGAGTGCCAGCAATGGAAAGATGAGAATACTTAGTGTTGAAGTCGTCTTCAGATCGAAGTGAAGACCCTAATTTCGCTACAAATATTAAGTAAAATACCCACAAAGAAGACTTGACCCACAAAGAAGACTTGACCCACAAAGAAGACTTCAATCAGAACACACACGTACAATTGAAAATAGTGAGGTGTCCACAGAAAGGCATTTGCAACTACAAACACTCCTAGCGAGGAATCATCAGGAACCGCACAAAATACCACTTACCCAAAGGCCACTCTCACACATTACGCTACCGGTACTGCACGCTGTTAACTACGAGCTCGCTCACCAAATCGTTAGATCGCAGTTGGTTGCAAAGTTTTGGATTATGGTTATGTTGATGGTTAGCCGCTGAGTGTGTGATACGGGCTGTTTGTTGTATCAGGCCGGTGAATACGTTGCGTAATGCGTTGATAGGGTCTTTCACGTGGATACGAATTGGCCATATAGAAACAAGCTTGCTTTTTAAGCCAGTTCAGTCATCTCTTCCGCAGTATTGGATCAGAAACCTACAAACACTACACGTCTGGAAGAATCTATAACCACCATTAGAATCGCTATAAGAATCGTGTTTTCACACCATTGTACACTCACCTGAAAGCCTCCACAGCGTGCTCTTTGTCTGCTCTAGCATTATCCTGACACCGCTCTGCTTATCGCCATGGGGTTCAACTTCGACTCAAAGTACAAGGACGAGGATACTCTGGTAGTTCCTTCAACCGTCCTGTTCTTTCCTGACATTTCAGAATTCGAAGACTCAGAAGAAACGTCGCTATCACAAACCGAACCTGTGGCCACAGAGTGGGCTCTTCAGCGAATAGGCACTTTGCAAGCCCGTTTGGAATATCTTCAGAGCTCTAAGGACGCGAGGCGAATCATTGGCAAACAGAGCAACTTTACAACATTTCCTGCTAGTGTCATACTAGAAACAGCAAACCAAGTCTTTGGCTACGATGGGTGGTCAAGCGAAATTGTAGAGTGCCTTTTACTTCAAGATAGAATCGACGGCGAAGGCGAAGAGAAACGGTATTCTGTAAAATATTCATCAATAGTACGCGTTACTCTCAATGATTCAACGGTCAAGGAGGGCGCCGGATTCGGGGAAGCCACTAACATGCCACACAGGCACTTGTGCTATAGTAAAGCTAAGAAGCAAGCCGTAACAGACGGAATGAAAAACGCCATACTCGGACTACGTGAAATACTAATGGACTTCGAATTGAAGAACCTACAACAGGAGCTTGATGTCAAATACAACCAGATACGAAGTTAACCACATTGAAGAACAATAAACAAAATTAATGTATTATAAATATTCGGGTATGTACTATAAATACAGGTGGTGGTGATACAATGAAGCTATTAACAGAGTTTAGTAGTTTAATATCTCCTTCTTGGGGAATTCCTTAATAGCAGGAACTGGGATTACATCAATAAGGTATACCTCGCCGTTCTCATCGACTCTTTCTCTATCCCTTTCAGACATATGGTGAATCTCCTCCACATTCTCACGAATGAAATCGAGCAACTCAGTCCAGTTATTTTGAATGAGATAAGCCTTCTCCATCATATGTCTTCTAATCAAACCCTCAATCAACCTGATTGCATCTGCTTGCGTTTGGTCTAATCTTTCAAGTAAACGACCAACTGACTTAATGAGATATTCCTCTTCATAAATGGTTCCCTTTCTTCCCTTGGCCTTCTTTCTTTCTTCCCTCTTTCTGTTCTTGGTGGTTCTTCTTGATGCACCCGTTTTAGCGGTACCAGATGTCTTACCTGTGTATCTTGTGAAAAATGAAGGAGTCGTGGAAGTCTCGGAAGCTGCAACAGAGACATTATCTGGAGTATCCAAATCATCTGGCACACCATAGAATGAGTACGGATCCTCTTGCTTTTTGGCTCTCAACTCTCTTAATCTTCTCAATTGGGAAGTTATTTGTCCCTTACAATCAGCCAAAAGCTCTGCGATAGTTGCGAAACCTTCGTTTAATTGGACGTCAACGATAGACTCGATCAACTCTGGTTTATTCTCTTTGTTTGATAATAAGATGGCTTCATCATAGTAGTAGTTTTTGCAATTGAGCTTCACAGCCTCTTCGAGGTTGCCCAAGTATTCAAACTCTATGATTGCAGCCTCAGCATATTTGTGGTCTTCTGTTAAAGAAGCAACTAATCTGTCGGCAGTGTCAGTTAATTTATCAGCATAGTCCTCCTTCTGAGTAATGTTGAGGGCCTCCCTCCATCTTTTGGCTAAGATATAGTTTTCCAATGCATTACCGAAATCGTTCAAGTACTCGTAAGATGCTGCAGCCTCGACGAAGTTTTGTTGCTGGTTCAAATGACTAGCGTACAATCTCAATATTTCATTGGATCTCTTCTCGTTGTACTTATAAATGCTTAAAGCTGATTGGTATAAGTTGTGTGCCACGACGTAATCATCAAATTCGGCTTCGGATGATTCACCTTCTTCGTGGAGCCAATTTAATGCCTTTTGATAGTTCTTCAAGAAATCATCGATCAAAAACTTTCTTCTTAACTCTGGCTGCACATGCAAATTCTGCAAGAATGGCAAATACTCCTTTGGATCCTTCTGAGATTGTTGAGCAATTGCCAATGTTAATTTGACATCATATAAGCCCAAAGCAGTATTGTACAACTTGTTGACATCCTGGAGAAAGCACAAATGCGTAACAGACAGCTCGACTTGTTCCGGGTTTTTGAACGATCCAACTAATTTCAATGCTTCTGTCAAGTTCGCTGGCTTTTCGCAAGCATATGCGGTAATGATGGTTTGCAAGTATGTCTCAAAATACTCAGGCTTGAGTAAAACTGATAAAATTCCTTCGCATATTCTATTCACCTTAGAGCCTTTGAAGTCTTCGGGTTTCTCGCTATTTCTGATGATTCGCTTTTGAGTTGGCTGGAGAGCTTGTGACTCAGGGGTTTGTGTTTGAGATCTGATATTGAGATCGTTTATGCTTTTGGTAATATTGCCAGTGTCGTTGATAGTTTCCTTGTACTTGGTTTCCGCAGTATCTTCCTCGTGTAAACACGAAACAAATAAGTCCAAGTGGTCAACCTTCTTGATCTGCTTGACAAACAACTCCAAATTGTTAAAGAACATCTCTGGATCATAATCATGGAGAATATCCAAATCAATTCTGTGGGTTCGACAAGCTAGGAAAGCTTCCTTGTAGTTCTTCTGTTTAATAAATTTACGAACTCCAGACAACACCATAATTCTAGGACAAATGGTCTCCAAGTTACCTCTTGGTGCTTCCAAAACAACGGAATATTTGGAAGGCATGGCGTTGACTAACAAGGACCCTCTCTCTATCTGCCTAATTCTCTCATCAGCCCCTTCATCGCCACCGTTTTGGAATACTTCGTAATCAAAGTTGCCGCTTGCAGACTTCAAATGGATAAAGCATAGTTGGGATTGTGCTGTAGTAAAAAGTAAATGGGATTCGGTAATTTTCAAAGAAGTGACGGCCGATGCAACTTGGTTTCCATTAGCAAATAATTTACCGTTGGCTGAAATTCCAAACGCGGTATACTCTGTTTCAGCGAATTCGTCATCGGCGGTAGTAGTAGTCGCCAACTCGAAGTCACGGCACAATTGTGGAAAGGCACCTATTTCCTTGATGTCTTGGGATTCGTTTAATTGATAAACTCTACCATCAACTGTCTCAGCGGTTATTCCATTGAAGTCTGCTTGAGACTTTAAAATGACTATCTTGGGTGATAAATCTAACGATTCATTGAAAGTTGGGTTTTTAATGTCTGTCACGTCGAATAACACAACTTTGGAGTAAGAAGTACCATCAACAGCAATTGCTATCAATGAATCCTTGATGAATGCTATTTGTTTGGCTACTTCGTTAGGCTCAGTAGTTATGAGGGTACTTGCGATAGTGCTTAATACCTTGGGTTGCTTACCTTTCTTCATATCCTCGATAGTGAGCTGGCTTAGGTGAACCTCGCTGTTACTTGTTAATATAGCGTACTTGTCATTGGACTTACTCACTGACAAGTCTGATATGACGCCATTCACATCTAATTCTCTGAAACTGATTGGAGGAGGGACGCTGGCAATAGATAAAGGTGTAATCTTAGCTGTGGACCCGTCAACTACAAGGGTCATTCCTAAATCATCGCCAATTTGCGTTGGTCCTGTGGCGATCTTATAGGCTAAGTCGATAATTTGAAGTCCCGAGTTGCTAGTTCCAATCATTAAATGCAAGGTCTTCTCCGGATGGAATTTAGCAAATAATACTTTGTTGGTGGGGTCTTCTACTCTAGTGACAAACAATTCCTGCTTCAAGTACCAATGGTAGTTCTTTGAAGTCCACAATTGTACTCTGTCACACAATTGAAACAATAAAACCTCACTATCAGAGGACCATTCTAAATTAATTATTGTTTCAGTAAAAGGGTTTAATCTGGTGTTGAATTGACCATGTCTCAATCCGTTTCTTTCATAAAATACCAAATCTAAAGCCTCGTCTCCATCTTCATCGGTGTGTCTTTGTGTGGATGCTATGAGGGATCCCTGTGGTTTCCATGCTAAGTTGTGTTCTAAACCATTTACTGCTTCATTCACACTATCCAATTCACCCTCCCTTGTGAATACCCTAATAACTCTTCTATCAAACATGTCACCCGTGTCTTCCACTAATACAGGTTCAGTTGTACTTACTGAAAAGTATTCACAATCACCTCTCCAGCTGATCTTGGTTGAATGATCATCAAATTGCGATAAAGTTCCTTCTTCAATTTCTGCTACTGTGGGGTCTCTTAAGGGAGAATCTTCCTTTAAGTCCAAACCGGCGTGTTTCAAGGCCTCTCTTTCTCTTTCCAAAGCTTTAAACCCTCTACCCTTGAATTGAGTCTCCTTTTTACCCCAGCCCACCGAGACGTGTTTAGAATCGGTTATCTTAATGTCATTAGGATCTAAGTTTCTTTCACATACTGGTTCAAATAGTCTGGACAATAACAACAATTTGTTTTCGGCTGTTAAAATAGTCAAAGTTTCCTCGTCCGGAGACCAATTGGAGGCCAACAAGCCTACATCTATGGACCCTACGATTTCTACTACGGTGGAGTCGTAATCAGGTGAGACGGCATCGTACTCAGCGGTTATGATGTCACCATTGCTGAACACAAATACCAATTGGCTTGAGTCAACAAAATGGTTAAAGCTCAAGAGCTTGGAGGAAAAGTCCAGTATTGGGAAACTGGCCAAGATCAATATTTCACCATTTTTCTTGAATTGTTGCACTTCGATGATTCCTGATTCGTCGGAAGACAAGATGAATGTTATAGAGTCCGATACCGTATCGAAGACAGAGTCCAAAAGATCCAAATCTGGATACGTCCTAGACTCCGGGATAATGTGGCCCCTGTTGAGTACGACCAAGTTTCTCATTATCGCTGTGGTTCACCTACAATCAATGGAAGGAGAGATCCATAATAGTCTTGAAAGATAGAAGCTCATCGATGCTTAAAAAAATTATAGTAGTGTGCATATTGTGGGTTGGTAGCGCCGCTGCGTAATCGTGCAAGAATGCAATAATGGATGCAAAGAGCTTTGGGTGGAGTTCTTACAGAGATATAGGTGACATGTTTATACGTATATTCTAAATTGGTATTGTTACAGTGGTTAGTGGTTAGCGTCATTTTGCATCATAGAGGTTCGTGCCGGGAAATTTCAACTAGCGGTGTATACTAATTGTTGTGTCTTCGATCGTATGTATTCCTGGACAGAGTCCTTCATTACCAAGTTTGGGTATAGTTGCACTTCATGTAAAGGAGCCCTTGTGAGCGGGTCGAAGTTCCCCTTGCTTCGTAAATGCTCAAGCAAGTGCGATTTTTCATAGGTTATCCCACTGGGAGTTATTACGGGATCACTGAATAACTGGAACGATATTGGGTCCAAGAGGTGGTCTGGGGCCTCGTTGCAGATTTTGTCAAGATCGTCCAGCGCCGACGGCTGCGAAATTCCTGTAACGTAGTCGAGGGATGGTTCAGGTGTCATCATAGTCAGAGTCATTTGCAGAACTTTTGCAGACATAATGGGACTCTCTGGGGCATTCTTAGGTGAAGATGTGGTGGAAACAGAGGAACTACGGGATAGCTCAGAAAACAAACTCTGAGTGTCTCCACGAGGAACGGAGTCTTGTGTCAGTGATCTCAGTCTGTAGTTAACTATTCTAGACTCAAAAAGTCCGTGGTTGTAGTTGTTTTTCAATATGTCCCTCAAGTTACAGTACTCGTGAAGCTGCTTTTTGTAGAGTTGTACCAACTGTCTCTGGTAATAGGAGCTTTTGAGCTGGTATTCACATTTCTTCTTCAAGTCTTCAAGCTGACGATAGTGGTCCTCCTGCATCAACTTTATAAGCTTATGATAGAAGCTATTTCTGTTGAGGATGCCTGTGAGTTCATTGTAGCTCCGTATTTCGTTCTTTAAAAGTAAGATGTCATTATAGACGTACTTCGCTATTTCCTCGGGTGTTCCTTCTACTTTCTGAGGAGGGGTAGTGATATCCTTTGGGGTGTCGGGTACGGTAAACTGGGAGACTATATTTGACCACAAGGAATCCATTTCGATTTACTGATATGTGCTTTGGTTTATGTATCTCTTATTTGGAGCTATAAAAGAACCAGAATCAAACTAGGATACTAGGGGGGATACTAATGAAAAATGATAGAAAGGAAAACTAAGGTGGATAAAAAAACGGTTCTACTTGCTTACTCCATATTTGGAGGAAAATAACTACATTATATATTTTACGGCCGTGCCCATGCTTTGCCAGTCCAGAAATCTTACCGTATATTGCTTGGGGTGGGTTAAACGACCTCTTGTCATACACCAGTACTGTCATTGTGATACTTGAAACTCCCACTATCAAAAAATCTGCAGGAAGATCTTCCTAGAAAATATAAATGTTTCTATCTCGTGCGGCGCATAGCATAAATTATTTTATTACTGGTCTCGGACTCAGGCATGCTAAAGGTATCTACTGTGGATGGCGGTGGTGAAATGGTACAGATGTACGGTCGGTAGACATGGAATGAGGAGTGCAAAGACGATCCGGTGAGGAAATAATGGGGCTAGGTAGGTTAGGGGTTTTATACACGGTTTTCGGCATAATGGGGTGAGGTCATGGTGGCGTAGAATCAGTTGGCCCAATAAGATTGTACTGCGATCATTCTTTGCTGGTGACAAAGGCAAGTTACATTGCGGTTTAGAAGTTTGTAGCCCCAGTCGGACGAGCCCGGCTAAAGAGGGTGGACACTATGACGCAACCATTAGTACAAGAACTATAGCAAGTCGGCTAGTCATTACTGCAAGAAGACATCATAACGAACCACTGACATTTTTCAACGGTCACGTATACAGACTAAAAAGCAACTACTGGTGCAATGACCAGATGCTTTTGAGCATTCTCCGAAGTTGTGCCTATCCTTCCGTGTAGGCTATTATAGCCGTATTTACGAATAAACGGCTCGAGCCCGACTCCTATCGGCCCCAGGGTACAAGCGATTGCTACTTGCTATGTCAAAAGATGCTGCAACATTCTCATTGATTGCATGATTAGACGTCAATCATACATTTCTCATTTTCAGGGATGTCTCCTTTTTTGCTGCGACGCTGATAGCGATTGCAAATAGGCTTGTGACAACAAATATCTCTGAGAGCCAGGTTCGATTCGTGTCCCTAGGGATGCCAGGTTTCCAGAATTCCAAATCAACTAGATACGTTTAGGACAAACTGCTCTGTTAGGCGTAATAGTGCTCCAAGATACATGTTCTATAGACCTGGTGCAGGAGCGTGGACGACGATCTGGTAATGCTTTCTACGGTAAATGCACCCTTCTTCCATCTCAGGAACACGCCTAAAGTGAAATTTCTGTTTTGAGAGATAGGACCATTGGAATTTTACCTTTCTGGGCTATCGACGAACCCATCCCACAATCTGGATGTACTTTCTATCTCCTACCCCATGTCCCAATCTCCCCATCCCCAAATGTATACTTAATTGGATGCAGATATTTTTTAATAATCATTTGTCTCTGCCGTTTCTGTTGGTCGTGTTTGATGCCGTAAGAATCAGACCCACGTTAGAGGTGCATCCCAATTGAGCCGAACACTTCCTAATCTGATTGAGGTGCGGGTTCGGGTTCTTGCAGCTTGGCTTGATATCTGTTTGTGAAATTGCAAACCAGCAAAACATAATACAGAAGGTGTAAAACTGCTACATGTACAGCGTATCTGCAGGAAACAATTGTTCTTGTCGTTTTGCAGTTAAAACCTCTACGTATCTAAAGAGATGGTGCAAGAAACGTAGAGGAACTTGGATGACTTGATGGAGATGGATTTGGGAGGATGTTTCAGTTATCAGATTTGCGTTTATGCTCTGCACTGTGTGGTCTACTTTCGGGCATGAGTGCCTAATCTCACCGATATACGTGGGGTTGACACAGGAGACTACACTCTGATATTTGCATTGGTGATGCCTGGCTTTTATTGTCAGAAAATGCACTGAATCTTGCCGTAATGAATTCGAGGCCATGAATTCCATTGTTTAGCATTAATTGAGCAGTTTCTGGCTTCTTTTGGATCCTATTGTAGCATCTTGCATTCATCTAAAACTCAAAATACGGTCTATGCATTGACTCGTATTCCCCGTCTGGCAAATAAAGCCCAGGTCTGAAAGAGGTGACATCCGTTTGGCGAAGCCCATTACCCACTTTCTGTGATAGCCGTTTCTTGATTTCTTTTAGCTGAAGGCAACCCATCAGGGCCATTTTTTGCAATTTAAAGAAAAGAAATAGAAATTTAATTGCTTCTAAAACGAGTTCTACCGACATCGGCAATACTCTATCTACTACTCTCTATCTACTACTCTCTACTTACTATTGTCTCTGTTCCAGTTTACTGTTGAGCACGGGTGCTATTTCATGTCATTCGCTCCAACCCAACCACCTCATTTCGCCTCGGCCCTACCTATTCCGCTCATGGTAGCGTCAGTCTGAAATTGAACACTCACTTGCCACTAAAGCAACATGGTAGCGTCTACTCACCTCCCCATCCCTCACTCCCTCACTTCATACTTCACTCTCGCACTGGCCAGTAATTTGTATTAGCTTGGTATAGTCGTGCGCACACCGTTCTTTATCGTCATTTCTGACAACCAAAAACAATTTTAAAATAGCACTAATTTATACTCTTTATACTTGCAACCATCGACTCCCTGTATCCATCACGTTCTAAGATGCTGGAGAAGGAAGAAGCCGTATTCCGTACGTAGCTATTCGTGCAATGGGCGTTCTTAACAGCCGATTTCACCAGGAATTGAGTTAACGGTGTTGGCTTATATGAGAGATTACCGCTCATTGAAGCAACAGCCGCTGAGTTCCGCCAACGGGTTGAGTTTATGACCACAAATACTAACAATTCTATCTCTAGGCTCTGCGGAAATGTCTTTGGTCCAGTTGTATGTCCCAACTGAAGTATCCCGTGACATCATCTATCAGATTGGACAGTTGAATTTGATCCAGTTCAGAGATTTGAACTCCAAGGTCAACGAGTTTCAACGTTCTTTTGTGAAAGAACTCCGTCGTTTGGACAATGTCGAACGTCAGTTCAACCTCTTCAAGAAAGAACTCGACCAACGTGAAATCCCAATCAAAACGTTCCCTTACGAGCACAATATCGTGGCCCAATCGGATATCGATGAGCATGTGGAGAACGCTAAGTTATTAGAGGACAGAGTTTTACAGCTTATTGACTCCACTGACACCCTTTATCAGAGGCAGAAGGACTTGAAGCAATTCAAATACACTATCCAAGCCGTAGACCACTTCTTTGCTGCCAACTCCGGTCCTCAACAAGAGAGTGGGGAAGACGTAGCCCTCCTTTCCCAATTGGAGGCACAAGGATCTTCTGATACTCATTCCGCCTCATTCATTAGTGGTGTCATTTCCCGTGAAAAGGTTGGAACTTTGCAACAAATCTTGTGGAGAGTCTTGAGAGGTAACTTGTATTACCACTCAGAGGAGCTTGCTGAGCCAGTTTACGATGTCGAATCCAAACTGTATGTTAACAAGAACTCATTCATCATTTTCTCCCACGGAGCTATCATCTACGACAGAATTAAGAAGATTTGTGAATCTTTAGATGCTGACTTATACAATGTAGAATCTACCAAGGACTTGAGATTGGGTCAATTAACTGATACCGAAATCAAATTAGGTGATTTGTCCACCGTTTTATCTCAATCTGAAAATGCCTTATCTTCCGAGTTGATTATGATATCCAGAGACTTGGCCAAATGGTGGGAAGTAATTGCAAGGGAGAAGGCAGTTTACAAAACTATGAACCTTTGTGACTATGATGATTCCAGAAAGACGTTGGTTGCTGAAGGTTGGATTCCAACGGATGAGATTTCGACTTTAACAACTACCATCAAGGGTGCTGACAATTCTCAGACTATTCCTACTATCATCAATGTGTTAGATACTACAAGAACCCCACCTACCTTCCATCGTACTAACAAATTCACAAATGCATTCCAGAATATCTGTGATGCTTATGGTATTGCTACTTACCGTGAGGTCAACCCAGGTTTGGCTACTGTCATTACTTTCCCATTCATGTTCGCTATTATGTTTGGTGATGTTGGCCATGGTTTTATCTTGACCCTTGCCGCCTTCGCCATGGTGTACAACGAAAAGAAGATTAACGCGATGAAAAGAGATGAAATTTTCGACATGGCTTTCAGCGGTCGTTACATCTTGTTGCTTATGGGTATCTTCTCCATGTACACTGGTTTGTTGTACAACGATATTTTCTCTAGATCCATGACCCTCTTCTCCTCAGGTTGGGAATGGCCAGAAAACTTCAAGATTGGAGAGACTCTTTATGCCAAGTCCGTCGGCACATATGTCTTCGGTTTGGATCCAGCTTGGCATGGATCGGAGAATGCATTGTTGTTCTCCAACTCTTATAAGATGAAGCTCTCCGTCTTGATGGGTTATGTGCATATGTCCTACTCGTACATTTTCTCATTGGTTAATTATGTTCATTTCAACAGTGTTATTGACATTGTTGGTAACTTTATTCCAGGTTTGTTGTTTATGCAAGGTATCTTTGGTTATTTGTCCTTGTGTATTGTCTACAAGTGGACTGTTAACTGGTATGCTGTTAACAAGCAGCCACCTGGGTTGTTGAACATGTTGATTTCGATGTTCTTGTCTCCAGGAACCATCGCTGAGCCATTGTACGAGGGCCAAGCATCTGTTCAGATGTTCCTTTTGGTGGTAGCATTGATCTGTGTTCCATGGTTACTTTTACTTAAGCCATTGTACTACAAGAGAAAGATTGACCAAGAAGCTAAAGCTCATCAATACCAACAGTTGCCAACTGACGAAGACGAATTATCCAACAACGAAGTTGATGTTGCACATGACGACGATGACGAGGGCCATGAAGCACATGACTTTGGTGATATTATGATTCACCAGGTTATTCACACCATTGAGTTCTGCTTGAACTGTGTTTCACACACTGCTTCGTATTTAAGATTATGGGCTTTGTCTTTGGCACATGCCCAGTTGTCTACCGTTTTGTGGTCAATGACTCTTGGTGGTGCATTTTATACACCAGGCCTTCTTGGTGTTATCATGATCTTCTTGCTCTTCGGCATGTGGTTCATTTTAACCGTATGTATCTTGGTTGTCATGGAAGGTACCTCTGCTATGTTGCATTCTTTGAGATTGCACTGGGTGGAATCCATGTCCAAGTTCTTCGAAGGTGAAGGTACGTTGTACGAGCCTTTTGGCTTTACCGATTTATTGGGCAACGTGTTATAGACAATCCATTAGAACACATGTCATAAAAGTTGCATTTTTGAGACGCTTCTTGATTATTTGTTGAATCCAGATAAATCTGATTCTTATGTAAAGACAATATTTAATAAAACGAGAAGAAAATATCTTTGGCGATGTAGTTATAGAAATGGAATTATTTGTTACAAGCCAAACTATTCGGGGCTTTATACATTACACTGCTATTAAAATATATTCAATTCTGGACGAGTTCTATATAATGCCTGCGGTTTTCGATCCATAAATGCATTATACATGTTGCAGAGTATCAGGAGACCCTTTCTAACGTACTCTGGCTCTTCTGGCACGAGCGAACACTGGAAGATCTTTCCTGTCGTAAGCTAACCTGGCCGTGACGTCTAACTTTGTGTTCCTTTCAATTTCTATTTCCTCTTCATCAATGACATAATAAAATGTATCTTCCTTCATGTCATATTTGAAGTAAGTTTTGGGATTTGAGAGGGCGACTTCTTTGAAATCATCGTCGAAGGTGATACGGGACATTACTGTGTTGGATGATGTAAGCTTCGCTTAGAAGAAATTTACTTATAATACTTCAGAAATTTCCCTGAAGTCGGTATTATGGTTTGTCTCTAGGACTCTTATCTATGCTTTGAAACGTTGAGTTTTTTAATAGAGTTTCGGTTACTACGAAGAAAACGAGAGAGCGAGAGAAGGACACGGAAGTCTATAAATATACATCCGCAACTTCTCTTTGGTCTTGGTACCCCCGACCGTACACAATACAATGCAATACAATAGCACATCCAAACTACTGGGGGTGTACTTCCACATGGTGGGCGGGGTTGTTGGGGAGAAATCGGGGTTATACAAATAAGACAGCGTTTAGAAGTGCAGCACAAGTACGGATTTGTCCACACATTAGTTAATGCTTTGGACTATTGTATGTGTGGGGAAGTGGAATAGGAATGCGTGGGGAAGCAGTTATTGTCCATTTAGGGAAGTCCGTTATCAAAAATGCGGTTTTATCCATCGAAGTAGAGATAGCGATCGAGTAATAAAACAAGATGCCAATGACTTTGTCAGAATGAAGCCAAAAAGTAAAAAATCAAAAATGGACCAGAGTCTTTTTACTCACGCCACAAATCTTTGTAGAGATGGAAGCTATAGCCTGAGGTGACCGTCTTGAGGCATAGATGGCACTTTGAGTCCGATGGAATCGACTGTGTAGTGTGGGGATTGGAGTCTTTCGGCCCACTCCTTGGGGTGAGACAATGCCGCAATTTCAGTGCGCTGCACGTCTGCTACCTTTAAATGTGCTGTAGGTACGATGTCTTTTCGGCAGTGGTCAACAGGTGGAGTATGCAAAATAAAGGATTGCAATTCTCCTAGGCTGAAAGCTGCTGTGATGAAGATTTGAGTGTTGAGAAATATCAAAATGAAGAATGGGGTTTACGTCAACGTGACAGGCCATAAGGGGTATACATTTCTCGAATGGCCCTTTGAAGACCCAACCATACATGGTAGGTAATAAGTTTTCAATGGCTGATTTCACTGCTATCAGGGGAGCTAGATTTCTTGATGTTGTCAAGTTGGATATTCCTAAAGAATGCGAGACATTTTTGGCCGTTTTGATAGAGTGAAAAAGCGGCCTATTCTCCAGGAGTTTTACAAAATGGTAGACCAGTTTTACCTTGACAAAAAGACACTTGATCTTCATAAATTGGATATATATATATAGTCTGATTGGCCCATCGAGCACATATTTCTGTAAACTACATTTAGGTATTTATACTTTAACGAGCAGCTGTTACATGAAATCCTGTTAATTAATGGAACTTCGTACAGCCAATTTTTATCTTGAAAATATATACAAGCATTGGGGTACTTATTAAAGAGCCTCTTCAGTGACAATTCTCTAGCAACAAGTACTATGATCTATATTTGTATCTCATAGAACATCCACTAAGTACTGCGTTGTGGGTGTGTTCCAAATATTCTTCAAATGCAGGAACTTTTCAGTCTCATCGCCAAAATATATTTTCACTATACAAACCTGCTAACTATGTAGAGTGCTAAAAGTGAGCTACAATATAGTACATATTCTATAGTAGACACCAACAGGGAATTGCTAAAATCATCTTGTTAGACTAGAACAATGTCTGTCCCGTTGAGTTTAATTTTAAAGGAATTGGAGGGTACACCTTCGGCCATCATCCCCATCCTTTCGTCTCTCTATTACGACAAGTCCATCTTGAATGGGATCTCCAAGCCTGATTCCAAGCATCTCGTATCTAGAACTTTGAACCTCGCCAGATCCGCCAACGAGTACAACAAATGGACCGGAACTAACTTAATTCGTGTCATTGGAGACAACTACACTATTTTGGCCAACGAAGGTTTCAACTTGTTCAACCAACTCATCAAGAACTTAGAATCATACAATGAGACCATTAGTATTAAGATCTTGATCTCAACCATCGAGAGTTTGAACCACTTATGTGACAAGATCAGAGGAAAGCCTACCTTAACAAGAGAGATCTTGACCCCCAAACTCTCCACTATCATTACTTTGTACATGGAGAAATTGCATTATTGCCCTTTGCTTATCATTAGATCTTTGAAAAAATTGATCAAATTTCATCCTACTACTTTCAGACCATTTGGTAACAAGTTGAGAGCTAAGCTCATCGGCTTCTTGCACTTGAATGAGTTTATCAACTTTCCAACCCCTTTGAAGAATGCTATCTACCAGACAATTGCTACTTTGCCTGCTATCGAAAAGACTGAACCTGAAGTTAAGTGGGAATTAGACGTTCGTGCATTGGTTAAGGAATTGAAGTCGGTTTTAACAGTCTATAGAGAGTTCTTGAACTTGAACGATGATTCTTCCATTGTGAAGTTATTTGAAAAGCTCCCAAGCTTCGAGGAAAACCAGCAAGGTGAGAAAATCTTACCAGACTTGGCCATTGACGTCAATGAACCTCAATCAGTATTCCAGATCTCGACCAGAATTGAAGTCTTGTTGAATTTATTGAAGGCTTACCTCACATATGAAACTCAATTCAGTGTCAAGGTTCCATTGGGCTTGGTTTTAACCGTTATCGAACTTATTTGTTCCATCAACGTTAGATTTTTGTCATTCAAAGGTGACATTAGAGATGATCAAATTAGAAAGATTATTAAAGCAACTACAGTTTTAAACAGCTTAAACAGTGTCAAGTTTGTTAAGGATCTCGCTTTTGTTTACAAGGGTAGCTTGTTGCCTCACTTGGACAATATATTTTCATTTTTGGAAGTGATTGTTCCATTCAAAAACAAGAAAATTGACTATGATGAGTTAATTATCCAGGAACTTATCAGCACTGAGTTGCTCTCTTGTGTCAGCACATTGTTATCATTGGTGTCCTATTTGAGTGACTATACGCAAATATTAAGATTTGTTGACTTAGCTCTCTTACTCGTTGAGCCAAGAATTGTTGATTCACAGACATTGGCCAAGCCAGCAGCCAACAATGCTGCTTCCAATGGAGGAAAGAAAAACAAAAAGAAAAAGAACAATTCGTCTATACCATTGTCAGATCTCTTATCTCATCAGCACTTATTTGCCGAATCAATTCCTGTCACTACTTCGAAGACTGTTAGAGAGTTTTTGAATGCCATAATCACAACAATAAGCTTACCTCCAACCCAGCATTACAAAATCATGAGATACTTGATTATTGAAGCTGTGCATGCTCGTCATTACAACAGTGAACACTTGATTCCTGCGGAATTAAAGTCTCTTTTGATCAACGCTGTGTTATTCCCAGGTTTCGAAAAGATTTCTTTGTTGCCTATTGTTTCTAGCATTCTTGGACAGGACCCACTTTTGAGTGTATTCAACAACCCCAGATTCCCACCATTGCCTATTTACATTAAGAGCGCAACAGTAGAAGCTGTGGAAGAGCAATATGAGGACGAAGACGAAGATGAGGAGGAAGAGGCTGAAGTTAACAACGAAATTGCTAATGAGGACGAGGAGTCAAACCCTAAGAGAAGAAAATTGGAACAACCTGCTGTCTCAGTGGAGGTGGTAAGCGAAGACAAAGAGAAGATCTTTACCCAAGTCAATCCTGACACCGTGATTCAATTTGCGCCAAGCACCTCAAAGCAAGACAATATTGTTGCTGAAGAAACACCGGTCGCTGTAGAGACCGTTGCCGCCACAGTTGCAAGTAGCACTATTGCTGTTTCCATCGACGATAATGAAGACGAAGGCTCTGATTTTGAAATGCCTGAAATCAACGTTGGTGACTCTGACGAGGAGTAATAGAGACCATATAGAATATAAGGGTTTCGGTAGTAGTTCAATACATATCCTGCACACCAATTGCTGCAAAATTTTAGCGTAGGCATTCTTATCTTCTTACTATGAACGAGTATTCACCTGAGATGTTTAGTTGGAGATGTATTGTAGTGGATGAATATTGCTGGGAACGGTGGATGTGAGTGATAGTGAACCTGTTGACGTCATTTTCCACGTATTAGCTTATCTTTTAATAAGTATTTACCTGTATTTGCCTGTATTTAGATGTCTAATAGTAGAGATTCTACGTATTGGATATTGCACGGGACTGGAACAGCAGTAGGAAGAACCTCCGTAGGGACCGGTCCATACCTTGAGTAATGACCCAAACTCCACCGAAAATTGGCATATATGACTTGAGTGGTGTCCTCCTTGCAACCAGACAGACGGTGTGATATATATATAATATTCCATCATATATCTGCTTAAATATGTGTACACCCACTCACTCACCCACTCACTCACTCACTCACTCACTCAACCCTACTTTGAGTAATTACCCAAATTCCACCAAAAATTGGTATAAATTGCTCCAGCAGGATCCTCCCTACATCGAGACAGACAATGTGGCATAAATATATATCCCATAATACACATCATACACAGCAATATATCTACACTCACTCACTTACACAACATTCACATCTTAACTATGGCCCATAGTTAACATCGCGCGCTCTCCAAAACAAAAACACAGCGAAAAAAAGCCTCCAAAATCAATGGCTGTAAATTCGATTATTTACGTGTAGTTACGGAGTGGGTTGTATAGTTGTAGCAGTTTTGTTGTTCAGCTTTTGTTCTGCTGTTGCTCTGTCGTTGTCATTTTTGTCGAAGCAGCAGCTGCCCGTATAGGATGGCGGAATCAGTAGGCAACATCAAGCTCCTCCTCACGGAGGATCTCTCTCCACACAAAATCGCCATGATGTTTCTTCTCCAGATTTACTGCCACAACGAAATCCCCCTAGCACGGATCAAGCCAGTCCTCACAACATTGATCAAGTTCGTGGAAAACGACACGTTGTACGACGAAAACGACAAGATCATCGTCATGCCCACCCTCAGCAACTTCTGCTACTGCTTGGATCAAGCGGTCACAGAAGCAGCCAAACCAAATCAATCCAAACAAGACACAGATTCAGGATCAATCGATTTGAGCAAAGATCCTCAAGAAGACAAGGAAAATGAGATTGCCCTGGCACAGGAAGACTCCAAGAAACTCCAGAAACGTATCCTCAAATCGCTTTGGGAGATCGAATCGGTGGAAAGCTTGGACCATCACATCACCAGCTGTTTCGCCATGCTCGTCACCCCAAATGTCATATTTAAGAGCCCTTCTAGGAATAAAAGGATTTCATCTCGTTCATTATTGGGAAAATTCATCCACAAGATAACGACAGCATTCAAATTACTCAAATTCGATGAAGTTTTCCTTCTATACGAATCATTTGTAGAGTACCGTGCTTCTTCACGAGACATATACACAAGTTACGGCGGAATAATTGCTGAAATCAATGCTGAATCCATACCGTCACAATTGGGACAGCAGAAACAGGCTGAAATTGAACAGAATGTGCCGAACAACGATGACTTGATATTATTCAACAAGTTGAATGCCCAATTGAAGGGCAATATCGGATTCGATATCCCCACATCATCTCAGTCCATTGTAGAACGCAATATGCGACTAGTATTGGTTCCCAAACATGATCTTCAGGTATTGCTTGAGCGACAGATAAGTCTATTGGAGACTTATGGGACGAGAACGCCTCAAATGTTGAAAGACATAATGAGATTGATGACCTCGCCGAATTCTAACACATGTCTGATACAAAACATCAATTTTAACAACCTCCCCTCCTACTATTACATAAAGTATCTTGAATCTTTGCATAGCTGTGACTATAATGGTGCATTTGAGGCATTGCATCAATATTTCGACTACATGGTCTCGAATAATTCTAAATACTTTTACCATTTTGCATTGATATCTCGTGCATCTCTCCACCAGTTCTTTGGAGAGGACGAGAAGGCTATAGACGCCATAGAAGAAGCCATATCTGTAGCCAGAGAGAATAAGGATAACTCCACTTTGACATACATACTATCGTGGTTATTCAACTTCATGAAAAACAAGCCTGAACTTTGGAACCGCCAAAGCTTCTATAACAATAACAGCGAATCCCAATTACTAAACTTTTTGATCAAGAAATCTCAGCTGGTGTCCCTACTGTTGTATTCAATGAGCTACAACTTCGAAACGTTGCAGTTTATGAATAATGGTGGCCAAATGACTTCTTATTTAGAGAGTTTGTTGAAAGCCAGTTATATTGCGATAAATGATCAAATTCCCACCTTTGTTAGATCAATGGAGCTTACTGCTACTGTGTGGAGCAGAATAGGTAATCCAGTACTCAGTGACGCATACATAGATATATTACTAGAGTCGACGACAAAGAAGGATGATAGAGTGTCGGTGAAGGTACGTTCAAACTTCTTGCGATTCCTCAAAGGAGAGACAAATGCAGCATATAAAGATCTTTCAAAGTTGAAGAATCAAATAGGAAAGACTGATTATTCCCTTTTAAACTCGATCCAGACACGGAGCTTAATCATGCTGATCAAACTTAACTTGCTCAAGGGTCGTTTCAAAGTATGCAAAGAGATCATAGACGTCTTGATATGTAACGAGACAAAGGAAATCGAGCTAAGGAATGAGTTGAAATTGATACAAGTGGAAGTAGAAATAGAATTGCAAAACTACTCTAAAGCATTAAAGCTCATTGCTGAACAATTGAATTCCTTATCCAACACCGATACATACTTAACTATTAAGCTCAATTTACTCAAGTGCAAGATATATACTGTTAGCGGAAACCATTCAAAGAGTTTGGTTCTAATCATACAGCAAATCCAGCAGGGAAAGAAGGTGGGATTCATTACGATTGTTGTTGAAGGTTTGGTTCTTTTGGTGACAACTTTAAACAAGCTCGGGTATTACCAAGACGGCTATGATATTCTTAATGAAATTTTCCCCATGATCTTGGCCACTGGACACAAAGAGATCATCTCACAGGCGTACCTTGACTTGGCTCAAATCTGCTACCAGATGTACTGTGCCAATAACAACCAAGAGTATTTCCAGAGGACGCTCAAGTTCTTGAATCTAAGCATTAAAGGCTTTAACAAAAGTGCAAATCTAATCAAATTAATAGAAGCTTTCTCATTCGAGAAAGAAATAGCGGCACAAATTTCTGATGAGAGTCTTAACGACCATTCGACCAAGAATCTAGAAATTCTTCGGTCAAAGTCAGTGGAAGAGAGTTCCCATGGCTTTGTCTTACTAAATTTCTAGGAAAACTACATAAGCGTTTATCAGTTGCGTAGATTCGTTTCTATACAAGAATTGCAATAATATACAATATAAATAAAAAGGCGGTGAAACAAGCATGAAGTGAAATATTAGAAGATATGTTAGTCGCATTGACAATTCTCAAATACGATTGCAATCTATGTTGGGCTCATGTCTCCATTAGAGTGGAGCATTATTATTAATATTCGAATCTCTGAATTATTCAGATTCAAGGAAGGGCAGATAGCACTCCAAGTAGTTACATGAGACACAATTGCAATTCGTTCATTCTGAATATCGAGTCATAGCTGTACAGCTATGACCTAGATGTATGAACCTAGATGTATCAATTTAGATGAATTTGAATATCCCAATGCAGTAGTTCAATGGATCAATTACTCCTTTTTGGACTTGTCTTCAGCGTCCATTCTGGCCAAGATCATCGAAGCATTCTTCAATTGGACAACATTGGCGAACTGCTTGAAGAACCAAACTGGGGCACTCAACCAGGCCAAAATGGTTCCTAACCAGAAAAAGTTGTAGTAATGCAAGTAGATGGCCACGTAGAACAACTCGTTGGCAAGACACACGAAGAACAACACTGATCTGTTGTTGTAGTACAACGACAAGATCTTGGACTGCTTGGAATCCACATTCTTGTGGGAAGCCGAGCCTAAACTCAACATAGCGTACATATGCATATAGTGTGAAGCCAAGTCTAATGACACAAGCATCTGCCAGAAGAAGGTGTAGCCTGGGTAGATTGTTCCCAAGTACACGATCAACGACGACGTGGCACATCTATCTGTCACCATATCCAAGACGGCACCGAATCTGGTGCCTTGGTTGAACTTTCTGGCGGCGTAACCATCGAAAGCATCCAAGAAGCCCGATATTCCGTAGAACACAAGCGTGAAGATTGGATGATTACGCATGCTGATGAACGACAACACGGCCGTCACTATACGGAGATAACCAATGAGGTTAGGGATGTAGAGGAAGATGTCATTGACGGTGACTATTTTGGTGGTGGTGGACTTAGTCGACATGGTGGAACTATGTAATTGTGGGATTGCTGTATGGTGAAGTGGGATCTTGTCGGATCAATGAATCACGGGAAGGCAATGATCACACAGCTGGTGGATTTCGGCGATGCAAAAGACTGTGAAAATAGGTCTTCTGCCTGGTTGGAGATACTCACGGAGTATGAACTACAAGAAATGCTGCTGCTTTGGTCGGTCAATGGACGAAACTACGAGTCGTTCCAAGCCTCTGAAAAAGTGAAAAACCGCTTCCTAAGGACGGGGACGGTGGATACTGGGGCAGACTGGCGAGCTTCAAGGGCCGGGGCCAGGGATTCGGCGGGAAAAGTGAAGTGGTGACGCTGGCGCAAGTCGATTGCTTCGGATTCGATCAAGAACAGGTCGTCCTGGGTGATTTCTACGTCGTTGCAGGTGGAAGAAGCCTCGTAGCTTGTGCCAGTGATTTTCCATAGGCCTGAAAAACCCAGCGAAAACAGTCGGGCCAGGCATATAGGAGCTGGGGCCGGCGGTGGTGCTGCGGCACGGGAGTATTTCTAGCGAGAGCGTCTCTCAATGCTCGGTATGTTCTGGTAAATCTCCCAAAGTAGTCCGTGTGAAATAGTGGAAAGATGTGAAAAATCATCCGGTGTCTGGGGACGGAAGCTTCTTGTACATTATTTCGGCGAAGAGGGAGAGACGGTGAGAGGCTGGAGGAAAGGTGTTGGAAGCGGGTTCGAGAGAGAACTACATTCTGGTAAGAGGTGTTTGGTGTGATGATGGGCAATGCGAGAGGTCTTGGTGTATTATCGTGGAATGTTGGAAGATAGCGGTGGGGTCGGTAGTATTGATAGCAACCTCTGGCAGCGAGTTTTCCGACTTAGCCGTGGTGCAGCGAGCCGTAGATGTAAGGCCTGGTGCACAAGGAGGCTGCGAATCGCAATGGAACACCACGGAACTCAGTTGAGGTGAGTGTAGTTCCAATTATTCCAGGGTCTGGGAAATAAGACACACGCGAGCTCTCTGGA
The DNA here is from genome assembly GCA_030572575.1 of Scheffersomyces insectosa. NCBI lineage: Eukaryota > Fungi > Ascomycota > Pichiomycetes > Serinales > Debaryomycetaceae > Scheffersomyces > Scheffersomyces insectosa. The sequence goes on from JAJMAO010000056.1 coordinate 68,817, forward strand.
AAGTCTTCCATTGTCTTGCGACAGATGAGGTCAAGGCCCCTTTGTTGGCTGAGAAACGCTGTTCTAGCCGATGGCACCGTGGGGTGCAAATTTCCACCAAAATACAGTGCTGGCCGGCTCAGGAAGCAAAGCTCGGGATTGCTGCTTCATAGCCAAGAGATTTACAAAATACGAGATAGAATTGAAATCGTCGTTGGAAGGTTATCTCGCTCGAAATGGCAGATCATCGGGACTATTCGTTATCTTGTCTCCCGCTACAACGGGCAGCTGTGAAAAATGCAACTGCTAAAAAATCCAAATCGGTACTCGGTTAAAACCGTTTGTTAGCCGTGATAATACACATATATACATATATAAGCTTCTAAATGTTTATTACCGGTTCGTCTTGGACTTCAGTACCATCTATTGTATTGTATATTATACATTGATCCGTAGGTTTCTAATATTATTTAACATCGCTGGTGGCCGTAATGTTTGACGTATTTTGACTGGTGGGTATAATGTACCTAATTGACCGGAGTTACCACTTCAGAAAACTCCGATCCTTACTCTTTGTTAAGGGTCTTGAGCTCCACAGTTTTTCAATTCTGTTTGGCAGTTCTTCTTTTGTATTCTGTAGTGGCGTAAGGGCATAGTTTAGGATAATCGTACGAAAACAATCAAGAATGACTAAGGATACAGTGCTAGTAACAGGAGCCACAGGCTACTTGGGTAATTACGTTGTCCTCAAGTTATTGGAATCAGGCTACGTCGTAAGGGCATCGGTCAGGGATTTAGCCAAGGAGAAGCAATTGCGTGAATCGCTAGTTGCCAGTAGTAGCAAATTGACCGAAGAAATCGTCAAGGACAATCTCGCCGTATTCGAAGCGGATATCACGTCAGATAAGAATTGGGCAGACCATTTTGACGGTGTTAAGTACGTCTTACACACCGCCTCCCCAGTCTCTCTTGGCCCGGATGCTACCACTGAAGATTACGTCTTGCCTGCCAAAAATGGAACCTTGAGAATCTTGAAGTTTGCCAATGAGGCACCAACTGTTAAGCATGTTGTTTTAACTTCATCTTTGGCTGCTGTGTACGCTGGTAAGGACGCTAACACTCCAGAGAACCCATACACTGAGGATGATTGGACTGACATCGAGAAAGCAAGCTCTGACCAGAGCTATGCGATTTCGAAAACTGTGGCTGAGAGGGAGGCATGGAAGTATGCTGATGACAAGAAGTTCACCTTAACAGTTATCAACCCTGCTTTCATCCTCGGTGAACCATTAAAGAATGGAACTGGGTTCTCGCCTTCTTTGAATATTGTGGTTAAGCAATTGGACGGTTCCTGGAAAGATGGCGCTCCGGAGAATTTTGTAAACGCAGTGGATGTCAATGACGTAGCCCAGATACATGTTGATGCTTTAACCAACCATCAAGCGGTGGGACATAGGTTCATCGTTCATACGGGAGAAACTTACGACACTTTGGAAATTGCAAATTTCTTGAGACAGGAGTTGACTGAGGAAGAAGGCAAGAATCTTCCCACGAAGCTCGTGGATTTGCCAGAGGATAAGCGTAGAAAGAAGAGATACTCGTCGAGTGAAAAAGCTCAAAAAGTCTTCAACTGGCACCCTCCGCTGTTCAAAGCAGCAATTCTTAGAACAGCTAAGGATTTCTTGGCCAATGAGAAGGCTAAGGAAACATAGGTGTGAAACAAGTTTTATTGACTCATTATATATCGTTTAATATATGTGCTGAATTTGAAAGGTTCAAAACCAAACGGAAATTTGCTTGATGGAAATGGATGTAGTTATCCATTAATTCCACAGTGAATGTAGATATTTTGCATTGTTATTTAGAATTGGCCAGGTTTTCTATTGCTAGATCTCATGCTTAAAGTAATAAGATCCCAATTTTGCAGCCGTTTTGATGAACCATCGAACCAATAAGTCTTTTCTCAAAAAAACACAAAATCAATTGAAAAATTCCCAGCTGTAATCTCTATCCATAACCATAGCCAAATGCATCCATTGTCACCTTTCTTTCCTCCGTCCTTGTCGCCCAACTCTACCTAACTCTGTCCACCATACGGCTTGGACCCATGTAACCATGGGCGTGCGATTACCATAATTATCAAGGCACTTCGTTCTCTCACTTTCAGTTCATTTTTCTTAGCGCATTTTCAATTCTCACTCTCTCGGTACTTGGCGGTGGCAGTCTCTGGTGGTGAGAGGGAATGTTGCGTAGTACCAACATAACCGCTCACAGTAAGACATGGTAAAAGTATAAAGAACGATATTAACTCTCGTCATGTATAGATGGAGTTATATCTATATTTTGGTGAGACTATTGTGTCTTCTTCGGGCTCTCTCGTAGCTCTCATGTTTCACTCTCTTGTCACCGCTACTTCTCTCTCGCTATTTCCCTCGCTATTTCACTATATCCTCACTATTTCCATCGCTATTTTTCTCCTTTCTCTCCTGCCAACAATGCTTCTGCACTACCCATTCTCCCTCCCTATCTTCACTTCCGTCACTAACCCTCTCCCTAACTCTCTCACTAACATCCAGTATACACCACTCCACACCACCACAAATCTCGCCGAATTTTCATTTGTCGCTCTTCGTTTTAGTGAGCATCTAATCTTTTCACCATTCATTTATCTTTACTCTACATTCACTGTGTTGTGACATTGGTTATCTACCTACCCATCGACCTCCATCCCCGATCTCCGATGACCGAGTTTGTCAACTACAGAGTGGACCTCACCCTCAAAGACGGCACCAAATCTACTGGTACTATCACTCACGTCGATAGCTCTCAGATCAGTCTCGGCAACGCTATCCAATCGTTCAACCCCAACCATGCCATCGCCAACTTGAGCGTGCCAAGTTCCACCATTGCGGACTTGAAGGTCATCCAGCTTCCGCCACAGCTTCTCAAGAACGCTAAGGGAAAGGCGAAGAACAACAATGGTAATAATAATAGTACCAATAGCAAGTTCTCTAATAACGAGAACAACCCCGGTGAAATTCGTCCAGGATCAGCAGCTCCGTTGTTGGACGATGCCATTGTCTTTGCCAAGCTGGGCTCTGCTCCACCAACCAAAGACTCGCACAATGGAAACGATAGAAGCTCGTACAACACTCCGAGAGGTAATTACCCGTCTTCAAGAGCAGACACCCCGAAATTGCGCTCTTTGAAGGTCCAGAACCATCACAACTACTCCACCGCAGGCTCTGTCGATCCAGATTGGGGTGACGAAAGCGATGTTCAGGATATCAAGTCGGCCGAATTCGACTTCGCTGCTAACTTGGCAATGTTCGATAAAAAGTCCGTTTTTGCCGACTTCCAGAAGAAGGATACGGTGAACCCTGGAGATAGACTTGTTGGTCACAACAAGCTTGAAAATGTAGCTAAGAACAGAAAAGAAAAATACGACAATGATGAGATGGTCTTGGATACTAGCAGAAATGACAACTGGGATAATATCGGCTCAGCTAATAAGAAGATGTCAATCTCAGAGAGAGCTAATACTAGTACAAGCAATTTGCATAAGGATTCACATTTGGCGGCTACACAGAACTTGAAGCTCGTGCATGCCGACAACTTGAGCCCTATTCCATTGGCTTCGCCAGTGCAGCTCTTAGAAATTGAGCGCTTGTCAACAGAGAGTTATGGTATTTCACCTGCTGTCATGACTGAAGTGTGTGCATCAAACTTATCACAATTGATAGCCAACCATATATTGGGTGGATCTACAAGACTCAGTAATAAAAAGAACCATAACTTACCTCCATTGGTACTCTTATTGATTGGAAGTTCGAGATGTGGCAGTAGAGCATTTGCTACAGGACGTCACTTAACCAACCACGGAATGAGAGTTTTAGCATTTGTTATCAACAACGAAGAGTCGGATAAGAACTTGACAGAACAGTGGACACTTTTCGAAAACTGTGGAGGAAAAATCATCTCCTCCAGCGTTCACGAGTTGCTCAACATCATAAACCACCAGTTGGACACTCCAGTGGAACTCATAATTGATGCATTGCAAGGTTACGACGACCACCTTGAGGACGTTTTCTACCAAGAAGAAGACCAACAAGAATTGCGCAGCCTTATGAACTGGTGCAATGAGCCACACCAGCTGAACAAGGTGATGTCTTTAGATATTCCTTCTGGAATTGATGGTGGTTCAGGAACTCTTCTGGACGATTCATTGAAGTTGAACTGCAAATGGTGTATTTCCATGGGATTGCCCATCACCGGTTTGATCTTGACCTACAAGAACGGACACTTGGAGTCAGGCGATGTTCAGCATTACTTAATTGATGTCGGTATTCCGAACAAGGTCTACAGTAGCAAGGGTAACTTGAGGAAGTTTGACAAGTTCTGGTATAGCGCGGAGAGCAGTGTCAAACTTGAGCTTTCGAACGATTAGATGTCGGGAAGCAAAACAGCATATAATGTATAAATGTAAAATTGTATTATAGTCAAAAAATATAACTTAGAGTCTTTAAGAGCTGAATGTAGCTGAAGTAGGAGAATCAAAAGGAGTGGGGCTCCTAGTGCTTTTCATGATACTTCGATCATTTCATTCATCCTTTAAGCTACTCCTCATTGATCATCTTTCAATGTGCGTAATTCAGGTCATCCTCGGTAATTACCAGCATGCTCTCGCCAAATCGCATTTTTTTGTTTATCAATTTTTCTGTTGCATCTTTTCATTCTTTTGAAGAATCTGATTTGGGACAAGAAGGAGTATAGACATCTACGGCAGAAGTCTGGAGGATATTCGCCGATCTGAGTTGATAATTCGCTAGTAGAAGAGCGTGTGAACTTTGTCACGAATTTCAACAGATCAATTTCAAGGCCATTTGGTGAAATACTTGTATAGTGAGAGACTGTTGAAGCGCTTTACAGAAACACTGACTTTCTTTCCTAGGCGTTCGATTCGATTAATTGACGGATAATTCTTCTCCTACGACACTTTGCCACGATGTTCGGATCTAATACAGGTAACAACAATTGGGGTTCTTCCACTGGTTTTGGCAAGTCTGCTTCCTTTAGTGGTGCTTCATCTGGCACTACTGGAGCTGGAATTCCTCTCTCTACCGGACCAACAGTAAGCACAACATCTACTGGTGGGTTATTTGGCAACCTGAGTGCATCTAATAGCACTGCTGGTGGTTTGCTTGGCAATTCCAATAAAAGAACTGTTTCTGGAGGCCTTTTTGGAGGAGCTAATGCAAATGGTACAGCAAATACTACCTCTGCTCCCTCTGGTGGCTTGTTTGGAAACACTGCTGGTGCAAACACAAATACCGCAAATCAAGCTTCTTCAGGCTTATTTGGTGGCAACAAACCTACTACTGGTCTTGGCACGAGTGGAGGACTCTTTGGATCTAGTAATAATAATAACACAAACTCCAACACGGGAGGGCTCTTCGGGTCCAGTAACAACTATAATAGTACTGGAAACACCAATACAGGGGGACTTTTCGGATCTAGCAATAATAATAATAATACAAGTGGAGGCATTAATCTTTCCGGTGGTCTCTTTGGCACCGGAAATAACACGGGACTGACCCAAAATTCTGGTCTCTTCGGTAGCAACAACCAACCAACGGGAGCTAGCTTGTTTGGATCTCTGAATCAAACTAGTGGATTAGGTGGTAATTTTCAATCGCAGCAACAGGCATCTTTGCCAACTGTAAACAGTGCTAACCCATACAGCTACGATAAGGTGTTGACTAATCTCCAGAACAGTATCTCAGGGATGCCTGAATCCATTACGAACACGTTGTTTGCCCAAGATGGCAACAAAGACCACCCCGATATAAAGAGGCGTTTCTCATACTTGGAAAAGAAAAATGGTGACAACAAGAAGTCCAGTTTGCTTAGTAAATTAGGGCAAACGTTCAGAATTTTCCGTAATACTGCCTCCACTGCAAGCATAGCGTCGATCAGAGGTTTATTCACAGACTCTAATTACGCTAATACCAAAGTCAAACAAAGCATTTTACCCAAGTCTGCTCCAATAACGGACAATAAGCAACGTGTCGATAAGCCTTCATTCCGCACCTCGGTCCAATCGAGGAGGGCTGGGTCAATCAAACGTCTTGTTATTAAATCAAAACCTTTGAAGTACCATTTGATAGATGCCGACAAGGTTTTCAATTCGAAAAGAAGCAGAATAGTGACGAACGTAGTTCTGTCTGATAGGCTTTTGACGGATAGATACTCAAGTGATGATGAGTCTGACTTCGAAGCTACTTCAAACCCACAAAAAGGATTCGGCAGATATCCCTATAACATCTCGACTGACGAGAGCAAAAGCAAGACCAAGTCGGGCCTGAAAGTTATTGCTGGAGAAAGTGTGAAGCTGTCTGACAACGTAGTGGACGAAATTCCTAGTCAAGGTGAAGGCTACTGGTCAACTCCAGCTATCAGTAAACTTTCTGACATGACTTTGGAACAATTGACTGCGGTTGAAAATCTCATAATTGGTAGAATCGGTTATGGTCAAATTGCATATAACTATCCTGTAGATTTGTCACATATTAAAAGAAGAGCAGATGAGAAGGGCGTCACTTTGGAGACCGAGCTCTTCGATAACACCTTCAAGATGAAGAAGATGTTAATTCTTCTCTACACTAATGATGACGAAGAAAAACCTCCTATGGGTGTCGGTCTCAATGGGCCAGCTACAGTAACATTGGAAGGAGCCAAACCCAAAGATGGCTTATCTATTAGTGACTACATTGGACAGTTGAAATCTCAGAAGGGTATGGAATTTGTGACCTATGATCCAATAACATATGTCTGGGTGTGCAAGGTTAAGCATTTCAGTGTGTGGGGTTTAATAGAAGATGATGGAACTACCGAGTCTAGAAAACTCATGGAAATGAAAAGAAAGCAGGATGAGAAAGAAGACGATGCCGAAGTAGAGTACTCGAGAATCTATGAAAACAAGGAATATCTTCAGGAGATCAAAAAGCAACGACTCAGCAACCATACTAAGGGTTTGCCTGGTGGGTGGAAATATAATGCAACCAACCAAGATAAAAATCCATTGAATATCAAAAGAGGTATTGTCTCCAATGAAATCAGAAACCAAATTGATTTGTACAGAAATGAACAAGTCTCGAACGATTTGACTGCTCATGTGAGTGACATCACATTAGATTCAGAGGAGTCGGATAGGTCTGCTTCTCCCGACAGTCTCGTCTTTGCTGAACAAGACTTACCAAATGAGCAAGGACAGAAGAATTTTGACTATTTGAAGCAATTAGTAAGCTTCCTTCCAGGAGACGTCGACATGAATGAAATTGTAAATGAAAAGGCGTACGAGCCTGAAATCACGAACGATGCAGTATTCGATAATATCCAAATATGGCCCAATTTGGCTACCTCTGAAGACTGGATAGTTCAATTGGAATTAGCCAACGACATGAACTCTGCATTAACTCCTTATTTCGGTGAAGACGCCGGAGGCAGAGGACAGGTTTCTCCTGTAAATGTGGATGAGGTTTTGTTTTCTGATTTCAACAAATCTGCATTGGATAAAGACCAGTTCTCTACACCAACTACGGAGAGCAAATTAGCTGTTATTGATGATATTGAAGGAGGTGTCGATGACGACATATACCCAAATAACATACCTAGCATAGTATTCGACCTATTGGCTAAGTCTACCTTAGTATCCAGATCTAATTCCTTTCCTATTGTTGAAGAAACGTCTGCTTTAGAGTTTTCGAATTTTGTTACTTCAGATCTGGTAATTGATGAAAAGCGATTGCTTACCCTTGGTGCAGCTTTATTTGATGATATCTCTGTTGGGAAGCTTCACGACCTTGATGCAAGTGATCCTTTGTTGGCGAACTATCTTGCTGATACAGAAAGAAAGAGATTGTTTGGAGAATGGTTAAAGACTTATAACAAGAAGACAATCGATTCACTTGTGGAGAAGAGTAATTCCAATCCTTTGGAACTCATTTTCGTTCTAGTCTGTGCTGGTGACTTGCAGGGCGCTATTAATGTAGCTCTTGAGTCTAATAATTCGCACTTGTCTGTTGTCTTAACTTTAACAGATTCCAATGATGACGCTGTCAGAGGTATTGCTGGCCAGCAATTACTGGCATGGGAAGAAAGTTCGTCATTAAATCTTATTCCAAAGCCGATTGTAAAGATTTATCAGATATTATCAGGAGATCTTGATGAAGTAGTTGCTGACTTGCCATGGAATGTTATCTTAGCGTTGAAATTGTTCTATGGCGACTACAATTCCAAATTGCATGAAATAATCAAGGAAACTCAGAAGGTATTTGAAGAGTCGGACGAGAGCAGTGAAGTTGTTGATATTTTAAAGTTTTATTGTGATTTCAGTACTTCGGATATCAATGATTCTCTCAAATCCGTTGCATTGTCTTCTTTGAACAGCAAATTGAAGTGGCTCTATTTCAAGACTTTAGGAAAAGATTTAGCCAGCGCTTCCTTTGATGATATAACAACCTCTTTCGCTGGGTATTTGGAGAAGGCGGGACTCTGGAAGGAGGCAATCTTCGTATATTCACATTTGAGGGATGATGAACAAAGCAAGAGTTACATTAGAAAAGTTGTGATTTCAAGCATTAAATTTATCAAAGAAGATGACGAAAAGTACTTGGTGAACGTGTTGTTGGTACCAGTCAGCTTAATTTTTGAAGCAATTGCAATCAGTAACAATTCGACAGGAGACAACTGGGGAGAGTGTGAAGCTTATATCAGCGCCCAATTATGGGAGAATGCACACTCTGTAATCATTGGACAGCTTGGACCTTCTGTTGTTGTGACTAATAATGAAGCTTCGAAGGACCTATTGCTTACATTAGTTTCTAGATTCCCGCAATCCGGAAAGATCATTCCTTCTTGGAACAGCGGAGCTGGAATTTATGAAAACTATATTCGTCTCTCAAGGAATGAAAGTAACCTTGAGGCTTTGACATTCTTGTTGTCAAACATACCATTGGTCAAGCGTATCACTTCTTTCGAGGCAAAATCTGCTCTCAAAATTATTTCCAAGAAGGTCGGAGACGTAGCCATCCAAAGAGGAGGCATCGAAGATTTGGGTAAGAAGATTGATCTCTTATACTTAGGAGAAGCCGAACTCAAATACTTCAGGGTTCGTTTACAAGAGTAATGTACTATTTATAGAATAATAAAAGTAAAGAAGAATGTACTATTTTATATATTTTTTCGTTAATTGTAACCAGTGAAGTATTATGGATATGGGAAGTAAGTCGAGAATAGAGTCAAGTACCATCATTCTACTTCATAAAGCAAGCTGTAGAGCTAGGTTTTGCAGCAATTACTGTGCAGGTCGACGTCATCACTTCTACACAACGGGGTCCACTAAGAGGATTGAAGTTACTACTTCAAGGGCATGCTTTGAGCCAATGCTGGTTGTAGCTATGTACTGATCAGCTAGTGCTGCAACATTTGGCACTCTCGGTCGCGTTTCTTTGAGGTTTCGATATTATAATATGCTCTTCTTGGCCACCCTCTTCACCACGATAAGGGTATCTCACATACCACTAAATCCCTTCCATTTCTATTTCCCAGCCCAACTTAATTTCATTGCGGAACTCTCCTCATTGCCAGTATCAGTACTATAACCCATTTACATTGCAACTCTACGCTCTACGACACTAACTCTGCATCCACCATCACCATAGTTAACTCAACCACTATCTGTAAACCTACCTCTCATGCAGTACTACTTTTCCAGCTCGATTACTAAGAAATGCGAGAAGTCTTCTGATTGCAACGGTTTATTTCTTTTGGTAGTCTTTCTTTGTAGAGTTAGTAGAGATAGCGTTGGTGATAGAAGCAACAACTGTGGTAACTAGTAGTTTAATAGCAAGAGAATCATATCATAAAGCGTATAAACTGGATAGACTTCTTCACTCATGGCGCCCTCAATAGAAATAGCCAAAACTCAGCTCACAGCTCCGGAGCCGGAACACTGTCCTGGACCCGAGTCGGAGCAAGCAGGCAAAGACGATGCCTGCAATGGATGTGCTAACCAAGACATCTGTTCCTCTCAAATACCCAAGGGCCCAGACCCAGATCTCCCCCAGATCAATAAAAGACTTTCAAACATCGACCACAAGATATTAGTGCTATCTGGTAAAGGTGGTGTAGGCAAATCGACCTTCACATCAATGCTAGCATGGGCTTTAGCCGCTGACGAAGATATAGAAGTAGGTGCTATGGACCTCGATATTTGTGGACCTTCTTTACCCAGAATGCTTGGAGCAGAAGGAGAATCTGTGCATCAATCGAACTCTGGTTTATCGCCAGTATACGTCGCAGACAACTTGGGGTTGATGAGTATTTCGTTTATGCTTCCTGATCCGGATTCTGCTGTGATCTGGAGAGGAGCAAAGAAGAACGGTTTGATTAAGCAGTTCTTAAAAGATGTGAACTGGGGTGAGCGTCTTGATTATCTCGTGGTCGATACGCCTCCGGGAACTTCAGATGAACATCTTTCGGTTACAACATACATGAAGGAAGTGGGCATAGACGGAGCATTGATCGTGACAACACCTCAAGAAGTGGCGTTGCTTGATGTTAGAAAAGAGATAGATTTCTGTAGAAAGGCCAACATAAAGATCTTGGGGCTCGTGGAGAATATGTCTGGCTTTGTGTGCCCTGGTTGTAAGGGTGAATCTCAGATCTTCAAGGCCACCACTGGTGGAGGAAAGAAGCTCTGTGAGGACTTGAAAATACCATTTTTGGGATCAGTACCACTCGACCCAAGAATAGGAAGAGCTTGTGACGCTGGTGAATGCTTCTTTGATAGTTATGCGGATTCTCCAGCTGCCACTGCCATTTTGGACGTTGTTGATGCATTGAGAGATCAGGTGGAGATTTCTTTACAGAAATTGTCTATTTAAATCGGAATTAAATCACACTAACATTTGTGTATATATGTGCATGTTGTAAACTACATTGGAATTACTTAATACATATCATGGGTCATTATAAGATGGGAGAATAAACCATTCTTTTGTAAGAGACTCAAACGATTCTCTAGAAGCTTAATTTATGGCTATTGCTTTCTGATTTTTTGAAATATCTTGTAGTTCACCGTGTCTGTATGTACTTTTGCACTCCCAGAAAGGAGCCTTTCGTCTAAAAGAGCGTTTAAAGAGATATTATATTTTATAGCAATGATATGTCAAAATGCGTATCTAATGCGCGATTGACTGATAATATGTCAAAGTTTGAGCTTATTCTCGTAGCTACATATATTAGTATCAGCGATATATTCACCAAACTATAAATAATCCTCGTCTGTGATGCACCATCAAACAGCCACATTTATGGTAACAACACCGTAAGCAGCTATATCCCCGTTATTATATACTATCTGTCGAGGTTTTGCATCGTATGTGGGATTTAGCAAGTGCAGCACGCGATGAGATTTTGTGGGGCACCCAGTTTACCCCTAATACCCCTAATATGTAGCACAGGGGTTCCGTCCTAAGCCTTTCAGATGTGTATATATATACATATATATATATATCAGTAATAATGGACACTTTGAGGATGTTGTTCGTCAAATAACTAGAGTCGCTCGATATTATCTCTCACGTCATTAATCTCATACCATGTCTTACAATTTTTCAGAGAAGGTAGCTGTCATAACTGGTGGACTTTCGGGAATTGGATTGGCTACCGCTGTCAAATTGCTAAAGAATGGCGCCAAAGTCGTTATTGGGGATGTTACTCCAGCTAATAAAGTTAGTGGCATCCTTGAGTCTATCAAGAATCAGTCGGGCAGCAACGACGTGAGGTTCCTCCACACCGATGTCACTTCTATTGATGAAGTCCAAGCATTGGTAGATTACACAGTGAAGGAATACAACAATCTTGACTTTGTTTTTGCCAATGCTGGCATTTCAGATAACGTCGAATCTCACAAAGTTTCCATAGACAAATGGACACATACCCTTGACGTAAACTTAAATGGAGTATTCCGTTTGGACAAAGTTGCTATTAAATATTGGATTGAGAACAGCAAAAAGGGAGCAATTGTCAATACTGGTTCTATAATGTCCTTCATTTCCAACCCTGGTCAAGCTGATTACGCAGCATCCAAAGCGGGTCTCAAAGCATTGACGCAGACGTTGGCTCTCGAGTACGCCAAGAAAGGGATTAGAGTCAACTCAGTCAATCCAGGATTTACTGACACCCCAATGTTGAATGGACTTGCTCAATCTCCCGAAGAAATAGGTAAAAGTCATCCAATGGGACGTGTAGCCCAGCCCGAAGAAATTGCCAATGTAGTTGCCTTTTTGCTTTCCGATGAGGCCAGTTTCGTGACTGGAGCCTCTATTTTGGTGGATGGCGCCTATACTGCTCAATAAATAAGTTGTTTTATGTAGATATGATATAGGCAGTGGGATCTTACGTTTTTAAGGCAAATAAGTTTTTCAGTATAAATTTGGTTATTTTGCAGCCATTCCAGGGCTGTACCAAGTATCTTTTGTTTATTAGTAGAAAGAACGGAAGTAAAGCAAAAGTTATAAACTACTTCGTAGATATTTTCGACGAAACAAGCTTTAAGAAGATACATACTTGTAGAACATAGCATAATATGTATAGCATTCTCATGGTGTTTGACACTCTACTACTCATGTCAGCAGCAATCCCAAAAGACTCTCTCCTAGTTAATATTCCTGAAGTGAGCTCGCTGATGGTAATCAGAACTGCATCTCTCGATGTTCGGTTTTCTCGTTGCTTCAATGAGGGCAGATTACGGCTCTCTTAAGTGTGTGCCTTAACTATGTGCTTAACTATGCAGATCAAGAAATGATAAGCGAGGTTCTTTGTGATGCTTTTGGCTGAGAATTAAATTATTTGTATCATGTTTCTTTGCTATATACCATAACAGAACCTGGTATTGTGGAGTAATAAGCTTCTTTATTTGCTTCGGATGAAAGCAAGACAATAATGCCGGATACAACATCTCGATCAATTCCACAGTTGGTCCGTAGTAACCCGTACTTCACTGAGACTCGTCTTCGGTCCCTCTACTCAGACTTCGCCAAACTAAAGGAGTTGAACCCCGATGGTTATCAGGCAAACATCCATGCTTGGACCTCGCTAATAGACGACTTGATCAAGAGCAATATAAGCAATTCTAAAGTCTTCGTATCAGCATTACACCCGAATTTGGCACTTGAACTATCGTTACCTCCTCATGGAAGGCCCAAGAGTCTAGGGTTGGTCTTTGAAGAACTCGTCACTTCCAATGGATTGATACCTTACTCCCAGTATTCACGGGAAACGAGGTCGTACCATGATTTGATGAATATTACAAGCGGTATCGGACAATTGATATCACCGTCATACTGGGTTTCCAGGGGTTTACTGGTTGTTGGCCTTGGAAGAAATGCCTTCAGAGCATCAGATAGCAAGGGTGAACTAGTAGACGAGAAGTATATTTCTTGGGAACAGTTGACCAAGCATGCTGGTATTTACTTGGATTATATAGAGAAGGAAATCGAGGAAAGTGGTAATCCTACAAGTTCTTTGTACAATAGTCATACACTCTTCTCGTACTTACATTCAAAGGATACGACTTTGTCCGAACAGGACGTGGAGCTTTTCATTATCTACTGGTCAAGAGATATTAAGAAGTGCTCAATTCGCAGAGATCCAGAAGGTGTCACGTATATTAAATTTGACAGCACTGAGGTCTCGGAGCAGGACATAGGTGTTATCCAATTGAAGTCTACTATTAACAATTTGAATAGGAGAAACATCGAACTAGAGACCAAAATCATGGAAATCGAAAAGAACATGAAGGATGTCCTCTCCTTGAAGAGTAAAGAGGAACAAAAATCAAGACTCGGTCATTTGCTTAGGATGAAGCTGGTTCTCACCAAATCATTAGATGGCAGTCTCAGCACTTATAGTGAATTGAGTTCGATCCTTGTAAAAATTGAAGACTCCAAGTTCAACAAGGATGTATATTCACAATTAGTGAGCAGCTCCGCTATATTAAAGGATTTGAATGCAAAGGTGAACTTAGATGATATTGCGGATATCAAGACAGAAATAGAAGAAGAAATGGAGAAGGCAGACGAAATATCACTGGCACTTGAAGTGGGCACGAATGTTGACGAACTGGAACTTGAGGATGAGCTTGAGAAGTTGTACAAGGAAGAAGTAACGAGTAATCAGAACAATCAACTGTCCGAATTAGACAATCAATTGATGGAGAGACTCGAAAACTTGAATGTCAGCGAATCAGAGCCATCGCCAATAGTACATGAACCCAAGAAGAATGCTGTACCAGAGGGAATATAGGTCTTTAATAGAATAGGGTGTTATGGTGAAATAATAATGATGTACTGAAGGTGTAGATTATTGTAGCATATTTTATACAGTGAACTTTTCAATGAGGCAAGATATATTATATATGTAAGCTATATGTATAATAAATAATGAATAATAAACGAGGGAGCTTGCAAAAAAAATCTTGGGATAGGAAAGAAAGGGCACCATGTACCAACAAATATTATAGAATTAAACAACAGTGTAATTGTGCAATTACAAGACAAAAATATTGGAATGCAAGCAATCAAACTAACAAACAACAAGAAACTCTACCAAGTAGAATATAATAAGAACAATAACCCCTAGAACTCTTTTAGTGGCACAACTGAAACTGCTTCCAATTCAGTTGTTCTCCTTTTCTCGCACCGGCTAATCAACTTTCAAAAGATAACAATTAAAATTTATTCATATGTATAACCAAGATCATCCTAAGATTTGTAAGATCTGCTGTGTCAAATTAAACAACTCTACCTTTTGGTCGTCGAATTGGTCCTCATTAGATTGCAGGTTTAATTGTGCCTGGGATTGTGTCTGTTGTTGGGAAGCACTCAAGTTTTTGATGCCGGAGAGGATTGTCTCATTTTCCTTTATCAACAAGTTGATTTCAAGGTTATTGGACTCTAACAACTGCAAGATAGTCCACAATGCAATGTGTTCAAATGTGGCACTACTGCTTTGTAAAAATCTGATGAGGAATCCATAGATGCCCTCATCTGGTTGTGACCAGTTGTTCAAGATATATTGTTTGTGTTCATTTGACACTCTGGAGCATAAATTGGCTAGCGCAGCAGCGGAATTACCGCACACTTCACCGTTTTCCGAAAATGTTAAAGGAATAAGCACATCTATGATGTGGCTTTCGTATAACTTAGGCTTCAAGTCATCGGCTAAAGCTAAGATAGCGAAACAGGCCGATATTTCCAGCTGCACGGATAAGGGAACCTTCAATACCAACTCCTTGCATTTATCTACTGCGCCTGCGGCAATGAGAGCCGTTCTGTTCTTTTCACTAGATGCAGCAAGGTTTCTGAGAGTTGAAACAGCGTGGCACTGGATTTCTTCCAGGTCTGTGTAGTCAAGAAGAGAGACGAGTGGCTTCAAGAATCCTGCTTCAATGATCAATGCCTCATTCAATGGATGGATAGAAATGTTTCTGATACATGCAACGGCCGCGAGGACAAGAGGTTGGTGGTTACAAGTTAACAATTGCACCAAGTGTGGCAAACCACCAGCTCTTACAATTTCTACCTGGTAGCCTGAGTCGGAAGCAAGGTTTCTGAGTGCAAGAGTAGCTTGGCATTGCACTCTTGGAGATGGAGAATCCATAAGGTTAACAAGTTGTGCTACTAATTTGGGCTCTGTACTGGCTAATTTTCTTCTGTTAATTTCGTCAACAGCGATGTTAGATAAGGCTGTAGTACAGTAATATTGGACATCTGCATCATCGTTAGACAATAACGAGACCAAAACTGGTACAGCACCAGCGTTCACCAATTCTTGTCTGTTTTCACCTGAATGGGTCATATTAAGAAGAGCACCAGTGGCGTTTCTTTGTACTCTGATATCCTTGGATTTGGCTAATTTGGTCAATGGAATAAGTGCTCCGCTCTTTGCTATCTTGGATTTGTTATCATCTTGGGTGGCCAAGTTCGTTATACATCCCACTGCATTGCATTGTACTTCTATATTGGTAGACATCATTTGTCTGATTAATGGCTCCAAGCCACCCATTTCTACTATCAAAATCTTGTTTTCAGTGTTGACAGCAAGATTTCCGAGCGCACCACATGCTGCTCTTTGAACTTCTGAGTCTGTGCTTTGAAGAAGAATGAGAATAGGTTCCAAGACGTCTCTGTTCACTTCCCTGACGTCCTTCTCGGTTATCTCGGCGAAAGCCAAAGCAGCCGAACGCTGTAAGTCGATGTTTTCTGAGTACACGAGTGTGCTGAGGGCTCTCAATGGACCGTTGCTAAAGAAGTCAACATCAGAGCGGTTCTCCAAGTACTGGAGAAGAGCGGAAATGGCTTCCCTCTCATTTTCAGCAAGAAGAAGCTGGGCGTGGCTGCCATCGCCGGAGCGGGAGCCTAAGCAACTGCAACAAGCACCCATTGTGATTTGTGATTGTTATTGGGGGTTAATTGGTGGATAATTGGATACGTTGAGGCAAGAATCCAAGCTCTTTGGTTATGTACGAATACCGTGTATACCGTGAATGCTGGGGATTAGTAGTGAAAAGGGGCAAAGCAGTCCTCAAACGCAGTGAATGATACACTACTGTTCTTTTGTATCTATGAACTTGGGGGCTGATTTGGGGATGAAAATACGACTAGCTGGGCTTGTATTCACTAGCTGCTCGTATCCAGTCACGACTTCTTCCTGGCTGTGTCACTATGCTTTGCAACAGGGGCTAAAATACAGCACGAATCCACTACAAACGCCAATAAATCTGGTAATACCAAGTTCACGTTCGACTGGTATGCTCAATGGTTCAATCTGTACGACACGCTATCGCAATTCACACAGGGACGCCTAAACTACAACGACTGTCTACTCTTAACACTCTCTTGACTACGATGGTTTTCGGTTTATCTTGACGCATTTGGAAAATTGAATGCGTAGTAAGCGCGGAAAAAAAGGCGGGTAATTGTGAGACTGCGAGCTTGACGAGGGGAGAGGTGGAGATAGGATACGAGTGGTACCACGATTACGCTGCGAGGTAAGAGGCTGACAGGAACGGGAGCGGAGGCAGCAACTGGTTGGATTGCGGTGAGAGGGAAGCAATTGTGACCAAGTGAGCAGAAAAACACAATGGTGGTAACGGCTCGAGTCTAGCGGACTCATTGACTGACAGATTATACCGTTTAGGGTGGTTTTCCAGGGCTGGCTCGTGAAATTGATCTCATCGAGTTGGCACCAATTTGGCTTCGGTTGCCTCAGAGAGCGCAGGCAGTCCCTGCCATATGGCACAACAACCCTGGAAGCCCGCGTTTGCCATGGCAACTACCAAGCCACACGAACTGAAAACTCAAATAGTTGATGGAAATCTGACAAATATGTGCTTTCTTGGAGTCGTTCTGGGAGATGATCCGAGATTGACCTATTTGGGGCTGCTCTAAGGTAAACAACACGTCTATTCTTAAGGTTTGCAGGATCATGTTGCAGACAGTTGCGGACTACCAACGGTTGCCAAGTAGAGACTATTTGGTTTGGGTCTTTTATTTAGGAACATTGCTTTTGTTTGTAAACCAAGTCTTTCTGCTCTGCTAGTAGGTTATGTCATCTTTGTCAACTTGATCGTTGAATGGATCTCATTTGTATGTACTATTCCTAATGTTTCTCTATGGCAATGTTGAAAGAATTGTCTCATTTTCGCACCCATTTTGGAAAATTATTAAATTGCAGCTTCTGCTAAAATATTGGCTAGGATCTTTTAGCAATATTTATAGATTTGGATAGCTCAAAAGACTCCAAATTACATTTACCTACTCTATGATAGATGGGTAACACAGTATCTAAGAGGCTAACCTCTTTTTGGATCTTTTTAGGCTGAAAAAGACCGTCGTTTGTCGTTTTTCGATTTTGGACAGTTTCTATTGCGGCATGGATGCAGCTGCAACACCAAACAGCACACGACGTCCGAGATTTCAAGATTCGGGCGTGTGGTCTAGTGGTATGATTCTCGCTTTGGGTGACTGCTCGGGTTAAATCGAGCTGAACTACAAACATGCGAGAGGCCCTGGGTTCAATTCCCAGTATGCCCCAATTTTTTTGGCAATATTTTTAACTGCTATCATACCACATTTCCGAGTCCATTGTTGTGGACGCCATTTGAGGCCAAGAATTCCCAGATAATTTCTTCCCGTGAACGGCAGGCAGTTCCAGCCCTGCCAGCCCTGCTGGCCGCACGATCTCTTGTGAAGTCATGCAAGGAACTACACGGCGTCGACTTCCCCATGGCATCTGCAAACGCAGAGAACATCGGAGTCAATGGCCGATTGTATCACGTGACGAGATACTGTCGATATTTTGGGCGGTACACACCATTCCGTGGTTAGCGTCTTCCAATGCCTAGAAACCACCAAGGATTGCTCTTCATTTAGCTATCTTTCTTGCTGAACATTGCAAATTGAGCTCGGGAAAGCAGTCTGTATCGTGCACTTGAACCACCACATCCGCTGAGTCCAGTTATTTTTCGGAACCAATCGCTTTCAATTTGAGTGCATCGACGTATTTCCGCTTCATCCCCTTGTTCTTTTGCTCTATAACTAGCGATGCTGAAGAGAACCATTCTTCTCAGACTCTCGAACTCGGGAGAGCCGGTTAACAGCGAGGGAGTTTCCAACGGAATCTATATTCTTCCTCCAATTGCTCTTGCCAATGACTACAGCGAAGGAGATGCTCTCTTCCACTTAGTTTTCCAGCTTAACGCTGCCTCTACGGTGGCTAGAGACGGTACGCTTCTTACCAATATACCAAAGAGTCACGATACGCCATTCAAGAGAGATTTCCACAACGAATACCCTATTGGATCGTCTTTCCACAAGGATGTCGCTATTACCGTTCCAATCTACAAACCTGGCTCATATAACTACTTCATTCGCTATACTGGCAAGGATGACGTCACTGAAACCACTGATGAGTTCTACTTCAATGTTCCTCCAGTTTTGACTATTAAGGGACAACATGTAGCCTTCAATGCTCTTAACGTAGAGACCGTGGTCTCCAAGTGGATTGGCCCATTAACAGAATGGGAGAAATTCTTCACCAGAGTGGCCGACAAGGGCTACAATATGATCCATTTCACACCATTGCAACAGAGAGGTTCCTCGGATTCTCCATACTCCATTTATGACCAGTTACGCTTCGATCCTGAAATTTTCAAGGATAATGATCAAGCGGTTACCGTAATCAATAAGATCCTCGAGAATCACGGCTTGTTGTCGTTGACTGATGTTGTTTGGAACCACACTGCGGACAACTCGGAATGGTTAAGAGAATACCCCGACTCGGGATATAACGCCGAGACAGCTCCTCACTTGACTAGTGCCATTGAATTGGATGGGAAATTGCTTGAGTTTTCAAACAAATTGAAAGAGTTGGGATACCCAACTGAAATTAACAATAACCACGATTTGAGTGTTGTTGTGGATGGTATCTCTAAACACGTAATTGACGAATTAAAACTCTGGCAATATTACGTCTTTGACAAGGAGGCTACTTTAAGTGACCTCAAGGAGAATTACAATGATACGACCTGCAACATAACACCAGTGGATATTCCACATTCAGTGAATAAGGGAGATATCAAGCAGTTGGCACAATACACGCTTGATTTTGCATCCTTAGCAGGAAAGCCTATTTTGGAGAAGCGTTTCAGCAACAAATTGGACTCTACAAAGCTCTTGGGCATTGTTTACGCCGTGTTCAACTCCACAGACCTCTCATTTGAATCAGTGGCCGGAAAGGCAAACAGCATAGTTGATGAGATAAATTCCTCCTTATACGCCACTTACGATGATGATGTACGCTCTATTAAAAAACAGGTGGAGGATAGAATTAGATACATGCGTTTGGATGGCAACGGACCCAAGCTTGGTCCTATTACTGAAGAAAGTCCTTTGATTGAAGCGTACTTTACACGTTTCACAGGAAAAGACGGCAAGGATTGGGCATTGGCCAATAACGGTTGGATCTGGGGTGGTAACCCACTTGTCGATTTTGCTTCTTCAGTGTCGAAGGCTTACTTAAGACGTGAAGTCATTGTGTGGAGTGACTGTGTGAAGTTAAGATACGGATCTGGTCCCGAGGACTCTCCTCACTTGTGGGAGAGAATGATCAAGTATACCCAAGACTGTGCTAAGATTTTCAGCGGTTTCAGAATTGATAACTGCCACTCAACACCATTGCATGTAGGTGAGGCTCTTTTAGATGCTGCCCGTGAAGTAAACCCTAACTTATACGTTGTTGCTGAGCTTTTCAGTGGATCAGAGGAGATGGACAAGTTCTTCGTTGAAAGACTTGGTATTAATACATTGATCAGAGAAGCTATGCAAGCATGGAATGTTCAAGAATTGTCGAGATTAGTACACAGACATGGTGGAAGACCTATAGGTTCATTGACCTGGTTGCCATTGGATGACTTCGCTTTTCCAGCTGATAAGGAACCAGTTAGAGGTAAGTACTTAGACTCGTACACCGAAATGGAGATCCCAAAGGTCCTCACGAAGCAAGCTCCACATGCCATGTTCATGGATTGTACTCACGACAATGAAACACCTGCGCAGAAGAGAACTCCAGAGGACACTTTGCCCAACGCTGCCTTGGTTGCTTTCTGTTCATCAGCCATTGGATCGGTCTATGGTTACGATGAAATCTTCCCTAAATTACTTAATGTGGTTCATGAAAAGAGAAAGTATTCACTTGAAGACAATGGTATTGGTCAAGTCAAGACAAAACTTCATGCCATTAGAAAGAACCTTGCTGCGGAAAGTGAAGATATTCTTAGAGATCACGAAATGTACATTCACCATGAGGGACAGTACATTACTATTCAGAGACAAAATGCCAGAACTGGAAAAGGTTGGTTCTTGATTGCTCGTCCTAAGTTTAGTGGAAGAGAGGGCCACCAGACTTTATCTCCTGTCACATTGAGCGGTACAAAGGTCAAGAGTGAGTTCAGTTACACCTTGAAGGTTACAGGTGAGTACAAGGACAGCGATACCACATTGGCCGGTATTCCAGCAAAGGTAGAGGAGATTCCTTCTCCGGAAATTGAGTTTAACGGCAATGAATCTATCATCAGAGTGAACGACTCGTTTATCACTGGTTCTATTGCTGTTTTCTCTACTGAAATTCCCGGAGTCGATTTATCCTTGGACAAATTCGTGAAGGAGGGAGCGGTTGAAGCTTCTGTGGACTTGGACTTGTACGATTTGAATGCTTTATTATACCGTTGTTCAGCCGAAGAAAGGGATGCTAGCTACGGTAAAGAAGATGTGTACGACATTCCTAATTATGGAAAGCTTGTCTATGCTGGTTTGGAAGGTTGGAACCTGGCTCTCAAGCACGTTATATGGCAGAACAATCTTGGACTGCCTATTTGTGATCACATTCGAGCTGGTGAATGGGCTTTGGATTATATTGTGAATAGACTCGACATCTACCTGAAGAATTCAAAAGGTCTTAAAAAATTCCAGGACTGGTTGAGATCCAGAATTGAGGCGATCAAAAAGGCTCCTTACTTCTTGCGTCCCCATTACTTTGCGTTAGTTGTAGGAATTGCCTATGAAGCCGCTAGATTTAGGGCATTGAGAAGCTTGGGACCAAATATCCAAGTTGCCACAAACTTCATCCAAAGCTTGGCCTTGACATCTATCCAAATGATTGGAAAAATGAATAATACATCCCTTTTACCAACAGAACAGGTTCCTTGCATTGCAGCCGGTTTACCTCATTTCTCCAATGATTACATGAGATGCTGGGGACGAGATGTCTTTATCTCGTTTAGAGGACTCATGTTGGTTACGGAGAGATATGATGATGCCAAGGAGCATATATTAGGCTTTGCAAAGACCTTGAAACATGGTTTGATTCCAAACTTATTGGATGCTGGAAGAAACCCTCGTTACAATGCCAGAGATGCTGCTTGGTTCTTCCTCCAAGCTATTCAAGAGTATGTCACTTATGTGCCAAATGGTGAAAAGATCTTGGACGAGAAGGTATCCAGAAGATTCCCATTGGACGATACCTATATTCCACACACTGATAAGAGGGCATTCAGCTACGAGTCATCTATCAGAGAGGTTATCTATGAAATACTTAGCCGTCATGCTAAGGGCATCAAATATCGCGAAGCTAATGCTGGACCTAATTTAGACTCTCAGATGAAGGACGAAGGGTTCAACGTTGAAGTGAACATTGACTGGAATACCGGTTTAGTATACGGAGGTTCTCAGTCAAACTGTGGTACCTGGATGGACAAGATGGGAGAGAGCGAAAAAGCCCACTCGAAGGGAGTTCCAGGTACTCCTAGAGATGGTGCAGCCATAGAATTACAGGGATTACTTAAAAGTGCATTAAGATTTGTTAATAAGTTGAACAAAGATGGCTTATTCGAATATACTGAAGTCGAGAAAAACGACGGTTCAAAGATTTCCCTCAAGGACTGGGAAGAGCTCATCCAGAGCAATTTTGAAAAGCATTTCTATGTTCCCGTTGATGCCAGTGAAGATGACAAATATGATATTGACGCATCTTTGATCAACAGAAGAGGTATCTACAAGGATTTGCACAGATCTGGAAAACCTTACGAGGACTATCAATTAAGAGCAAATTTCCCAATTGCGATGTGCGTGGCCCCAGAACTTTTCACTCCAGATAAGGCACTCGCTACACTTAGACTTGCAGACGGTGTTATCAGAGGACCAATTGGTTTGAGAACCTTAGACCCATCTGATTATAACTATAGACCCTACTATAACAATAGCGAGGACAGTGATGATTTCGCCACTTCCAAGGGTAGAAATTACCACGAGGGTCCAGAATGGGTCTGGGTCTTTGGTTACTTCTTAAGAGCTTTTGTTCTCTTCAATTACATTGAAGACAAGGATTGCAAGAACGATAAGGGAGATCTTTCTGACAGAATGCTTACCGGCTTGAACGAGAGAATCCAGGGTCACCAGAAATGGATTAAAGAGAGTCCATGGGCTGGATTGACTGAGTTGACAAATAAAGATGGAGAGTTATGTCATGATTCAAGTCCTACGCAAGCATGGAGTACTTCTTGTTTGTTAGACTTGTACTACGACTTATGGGAAGATACCCATTACAAGCATTAAGCATCAGCACATGTGCTGTCATTATGACCATTTCGCGTGAGCTGTCTAAGCTGACTGTGAATTTTTTCATTTCTATCTCATTTTGAGTTTCTTTACACTATATTACATTTCTTTATAAACGTTTGCTTTACGAGTTCAAGAATCTGTCCAAGATGATGTAGAATAGAATTAACGATAAAACGAATCTAAAGTGGGGTTAGGGCAAGTTAGCTGGAACCAGGTAAGTTCAAGCAATTAAGTATGCAAGTATGTATCCGCTCATACGTAGAACTAGTCTTCATCCGTCATGGCTTCTCTTGTTTCCATTTGCAATCGCTAATTGTCAGCGGTTTTGGTGACTGCAAAATTGTGGTTCCCTTAACGAGGGAAGCCAAATCCGAAAGCATGCGCCCGTCTTTCGTACCAACGGATGCGCCCTGGACAGGATGCAACCCGATAAGGAAAGAAGCCATGTTTTCCGGCCATTGTGGACTCTGAGGAGACACCAGGCTACGTGGTGCGGGTTAACGAGACATCATCGATGCCCAGCCGACAAATAAGAAACGAGAAACGACAAACCGCAAGCTACTTCGGTGCCCTGATACCAACCGAGGGCTTACTGAAAATAGGTGCAAAAAAACCTCACAGAGAAATTCCGTGTCGCAATTGCAGTAGTTAACGAAGGTATGGATGTATGTAGTGAGAAAGCCAGTTGACAGTGAAGGGCTGCAGTAGCACCAGAGAGCGAAAAGTAGGAAGTTCGACGATTTCCTTACCTCCTGCCTGCGGAAACGACATTGTGGACGTCAAAGTTACATCTAGCCGTGTATCTGGTGTCAGTTCGTTCCCTGGGTGTGAATTTTTCACAGCACTAGCCTCCTCAACTGATTGGGGAATGGGGTTCCTGGAAACGACCCAAAACTCGGAATTGGAGTAGCCAGAAAGCCCAAAAAACCCATCCCAGTGCCCAAATACACATTTCGCATTGCCGTCTATCCATTTCTCTTCCAGCTCCACCCGTCGAGTCCACGACTTCACCAACCGTGACTTTTCAGTAGCCTCCTAAACCTTTCAGCTGCCCCACTACCGGTCCCTGGCTATTGTCTATACACAGGCAGCGAGGTGGAGTTCGGATATGGCTTGCCGGGCTACATACAGGCGCCGTTACTGAACGATGCTATATATATGGAGGGTGAAATATCGAAACACAGTTAGTGAAAAGTTGATCAACAAGGTGTCAGAGCTTTTGTAGTAGAACATACCGAGTGTTAGACGCAGAATCCGCCAAAATGTTGAACCTCACAAGAAGAAACACCGCCAGAGCCGTGTTATCGGCCGTGAGAACAAAGACCACCCTCTCTCTCTCGTCCACAGTGTCGTCTTTCCCCACAGATCACACCAAACCAGGACAAGAGCCATACTTGACCCCCAGTTTCGTCAACAACGAGTTCATCAAGTCTGAGTCCTCGGAATGGTTTGATATTCACGACCCTGCTACCAACTACGTTGTCCTGAAGGTTCCCCAGTCTACCCCAGAAGAGTTGGAAGCCGCTATTGCTGCGGCTGAGGCTGCTTTCCCTATTTGGAAAGAGTACTCAATTATCAAGAGACAAGGTATCGCTTTCAAATTTGTTCAATTATTAAGAGAAAACTTGGACAGAATTGCTTCCGTAATTGTATTGGAGCAAGGTAAGACGTTTGTGGATGCCCAGGGTGATGTCACCAGAGGTTTACAAGTCGCCGAGGCCGCTTGTAACATCACTAACGACTTGAAGGGTGAAACTTTAGAAGTTTCTACCGATATGGAGACAAAAATGATCAGAGAACCACTTGGAGTCATTGGTTCGATCTGTCCATTCAACTTCCCTGCCATGGTCCCATTGTGGTCGCTTCCATTGGTCTTGGTAACCGGTAACACTGCTGTGATCAAGCCTTCAGAGAGAGTGCCAGGTGCCTCTATGATCATTGCTGAATTGGTTGCAAAGGCCGGTGTTCCACCAGGTGTGGTTAACATTGTCCACGGTAAGCACGACACTGTCAACAAGTTGATTGAAGATCCAAGAATCAAAGCATTGAACTTCGTTGGTGGTGACAAGGCAGGTAAGTACATTTATGAGAAGGGTGCTGCTTTAGGTAAGAGAGTCCAAGCAAACTTGGGTGCAAAGAACCACTTGGTTGTTTTACCAGATGCCAACAAGCAGCAATTCATCAACGCTCTTAACGGTGCTGCGTTTGGTGCAGCCGGTCAAAGATGTATGGCTATCTCTGTTTTAGTGACTGTCGGTGAAACCAAGGAATGGTTAGCTGATGTTGCTAAGGATGCTGGTTTATTGAAGGTCGGAAGTGGTTTCGATCCAAAGAGTGACTTAGGTCCATTGATCAACCCAACAAGTTTGACCAAAACTCATGAGATCATTGAGGACTCGCTCAAGGCTGGTGCTAAGCTTCTTTTAGATGGTAGAGGATTCAAGCCAGCCGAGGAGAAATTTGCAAACGGTAACTTCTTAGCCCCAACTATTATCACCAATGTTGGTCCTGGTATCAGAGCTTACGATGAAGAGATTTTTGCTCCAGTTTTGGCTGTCGTAAACGTCGACACTATTGATGAAGCTATCGAATTGATCAACAACAACAAATATGGTAACGGTGTTGCCATCTTTACTTCTTCTGGATCTTCTGCACAATACTTCACAAAGAGAATTGACGTCGGACAAGTTGGTGTCAACGTCCCAATTCCTGTTCCATTGCCAATGTTCTCGTTCACTGGTTCCAGAGGCTCTTTCTTGGGTGACTTGAACTTCTACGGAAAGGCTGGTGTGACTTTCTTGACTAAGCCAAAGACTATCACTAGCGCTTGGAGGTCTAACTTAATTGACGAGCACATCTTGAAGCCTTCCACTTCTATGCCTGTTCAACAATAAGTAAATATTTATTAACGTATATATAAAAATTAACCTAAACTTACATATTTACAAAATGAAAAGTATAAATATGAAATGAATTCAAGCACTATGATATACACATCTTGATCTAGATGTACAGACTGCAAAAAAAAAATAATGAAGGATGCGAGGTTCGAACTCGCGCGGACAACCGTCCAGCAGATCTTAAGTCTGCCGCCTTAGACCACTCGGCCAACCCTCCAATTATAATGAAGAATTGGATTGCTGAAACAACAGAAGCACAAAAAACGCCTATGTGCAGGTCTGAAAAAAATGTCAGAACTGAATGGACTTGAATACCCAAGTATTTAAAATTGGCATCAGCAATAGCGGAGACTGGGAATGCCAATAGTGGTTGTATGGCGGTAATATTATCTTTATTGTTGAAATAATAGAGGGATGATTTCTTTTCGCTCACTTTGGACCCTGAGGCTTGCTGGAAGTCTGCAAGGGCGCTGTGGAACGAGTGGAAATCTTCCTGAGTCAGTGTAAAAATCGTGACATCGTCCGCAAACGCAAGGTACTTTGCTGTTAAGGCCGTGCCGCATTTTAATGGTAGTTGAATTCCAGTTAAGTTAGTCTCGAGCTGGTATAGAAAGGGCTCAAGAGCGATATTGAATAGTAGTGGCAGGATTGCGCTTCCTTGACGTGTGCCTTTCTGTAGTGGAAAGGGATCGCCAATGGTTTCGTTGATGTACATTTGTCCTGATTGTTT